>CM055896.1:59621415-59863915 GCA_029582155.1 Panopea generosa
GGAGCCAGAAGAAATGGAGCAAGAACAGCTGAAAACTAAATTTGATCCACATGGTGGCTTACCACCTTGGAAACCTGTTAATAGGCCTAAAAAAAAAAAGTTTAAAGAAACAGAGAAATTACGCGTAAAAAAACTAAAAGTAGAACCAGATGTTGAAGTAAAAACAGAGCAAATGTCCTCTATCCCAGAGGAAATTGAAAATCGTCGTACAAAACCAATTATAGAACAAAAAATGGAAGTAGAAGATGGAGAAAGAACACATACTGAACATTTACCTGCATTCTTAGGCCCAGCCAATCCCAAACCATCTGCACCCTTTCGTAATCCAGATGATAATTATCCGGGTCCAAGGCATGGTATGCAAGGACCATTTCCACCCAGGCCATTACTTCCTCATCAAGGTGGTCAACTACCACGACCGCACGGGGCTCCAAACATGTCTGGTCCACCAAGAATGGGAGGTGCTTCCCAGCAGACACTTCCGCCAAATCTCGGAGGACCTCCACAACTAGGAGGGCCACCACCTCCCGGAGGACATGTTCAGATTAGAGGTCCTCCTCCTCAAGAAGTAGAGAAGTTTGTTGATAAATATGGAGATCCAAGATTTAGAAGCTTTAATGATATAGGACCAGAAGTAAGTGAAGAAGTAGTGTTTGGAAAAAGAAACTTTGAGATTAAACTTGGGGCACCTCCCAGAAGAATCCAGTGGAACAAAGATTATATTGAAGTTTTTGCTGATCCATCTTCTAGGGGAGTTGTAGTTGATGGCCTCTTGTTGTACAAGTTTGGTGAGAAAGTTAAAGAGGTGAATATAAGAGGAAGAAAAGAGAAGATATTTTATCATGGTAAACCATTGAACATTTGGATAGATGGTCAGCAGTATGAAGTCCGGGTCGATTCTCCACCAAAGGCTTTATTTGTAAATGGGAAGGCACACAGGATTCAGATTGATGGCCGAGATATGATGATTCTCATTAATAAAGAGGAGAAAGGAAAATATGGTGGTGAGCCAAGGTTTGTATTTATTGATGAGGAACGAATGGAGTTGAGATTTGATCCTCCTCCAAGACACATTTTAATTGATCAAAAACTGTGTGAACTGAAATTAAATGTCAAGCAACCTTGCGTTTGTATTGAAGGACGGCTACATGGTATAAGATTTGATGGACCACCCAGGGAAGTTTTTATAAATGGTACACTTTATCAGATTTTCATTGACTATGCTACAAAAGTGCGAGTTGGAAGTCGATTTCATTATATTGCTCTGGGAGGCCCTTGTCATGAATTGATTGTTGACGGAAAATGGTTTGAGGTGAAGTTTAGTGAACCTGCAAAAGAGATTAACATCGGAAATCGGGTATTGACGGTACAGCTTCCAGGTCCCCCACCTGAAGTTAAGATTTTACCAGAAATTCAGCAAATTCCAAACTTATTACAAATACCAAGAATGCCTATTCCTCCACAAGTACCTTCCTATGCCTGGACATTTACCACCTGGCATTTCTGGTTCAACTATGCCTTTCAGACCACCTGCAAGCTTACCAATGCCTATGACTTCAATGCCACCACCACCTATCGGTCTACCAGCATCAGCAGCACCCATGATTCCAGGACTTGCACCACCAATGTCTGTCACGGGTAAGGATTCTTTTTATTTTAGAAAATTATGTTGACCCGCTTCCAGGTGAGTCACAATATTTTTTACTTTCGGTTGGTTTGATCACCATTTTGTCCGCTTAACTTTTCCTTACTGGTCGGCCGCGGCGTGGTCTAGTGGTAGAGCGTCCGTCTCGCATGCGGAAGGTCGTGGGTTAAAAAAAAAAAGGTACTAGAAGCTTCCTCGCTTGACGCTCAGTGTGACAGCGCTTAGAATACTGTCTCAAGTAGACACCGTCGCGATATGACTGAAAAATTGTTGAAAGCAACGCTAAACACCATACAACAACAAATCCTTACTGGTCATCTCATATTTTACAATACTAATACCTGGTATATCAGGTTGATAGGGTTACCACTTTCGGCTTCAATGCCTTTTTAAGGCGTAATTGCAAATGTCCACCATGTCCTAAAAACCCTAATCCAAACCCCATATGCATATGTTGCTTCTATTTTATTTCATAAACGGCATTGTGTTGTTATTTTATTTTTAAATTCAAATAAGTTATTTGAAAACTAGTCCAGACAGCAATTTACATAATTTTCATTTTCATTTTATTTTTGTACCAAATCCTAATACGAGAAACTGAAGATTACGACACTCTAATTACAGCAACTCCATCTAGCCAGCCAGCTGGTATGCCAAACATCTTGTCCAGTTTATTTGGTGGTCCATCGGCAGCAACTTCAGCTCCTGGTGCTGTACCTGGCATAGATATCACCAGTCTCTTCTCCAAACTTGTGTCATCCGGTATTATCAAGAAGGATCCAGAGACCAAGCTGACCACAGAAACTTCTGCTACAACAAATTCGAAAAAATCTAAACCAGCTGATAAAAAGGAGGTGGTCAGGCCACCTGAATATATCAATATTAAAAAGAGGGTAGGTTTCTAGCTCTCCATCATGAACAGGGCAGCATTCAATAACAAATAATTAATGTATTGGATATAGTTTAGCCCCTGTTTTTCGTGTGCCGATGTTGATGTGTTCCAATTTATTGTTTTCATTTTAGAAGCCGGGGCATTTAAAAATACTTATTACATTTCTAACAATTAATTGCCTATATCTTGCAGAATGAATTCACCGCCTTTTACTAAATATCTTTAAAACTATTCATGTTTATTTTCATTGATATTTAACTACCTCCTCGGCATTCCGACAACAACAACATCATAAGGTATAAAAGTATGAATTGTGGAGAGAGTTTAGTATGTTATTGAGCATTAATTAATTGTATTTCAATAAAAAGTAAAAGTCAATTTTAAATCGCAAAATGTAATAAATTATTTATTTAACTGTTGTTTACCATTACAGAAAAAATGTTTCCCTTGTTATTTGGAAATGGGTTGCCTCACTTGTGAATTATTTTTCAGTAATGATTAACAAAGGTTGAATTAACTCTTATTTAATGTTTGTTCAATTAAGAGGTCGATTAGTCAATTATTAGCGCATCTGACTGTCAAGTCGGGGGTTTCGAGTTGGAATCCTCACTCGGCCACAATCTCCGTGTTGTTTGATATACGATATTGCGTCTCATTATCATTCATCTCTCATCGCTGATTCAAATGGGAAAGTTATCAGTTATTTGCAGAGATGGGGTGTGCTCGAGTATTGGTTAACCTTCCAGGATCCCAGGAAAGAGTGGTTAGGTTAATTGATATTCTGTCAGCCATCAATGGTATAAAAATGACGCTAAATATTCAATATTATCAATTAAGAGGCTTGAGTGTCAAGAAATGTTTCAAACATATTTAAGGTAACTGAACTTGATTATTTTTGTAATCTCTTTGTCAAATGAAGTTTTGTTACTAATTCCAGCTTTCTTTGTCCCTTTAACAGCCTATAAAACAAATGTACACATAATTGTATTTATCTGAGATTTTTTTCACCAACAAAAGCTATGTATAATGATGACCATATTATTAACTTTTATAATCAAAACACATGACTGGTTGAATATGTTGTAAATGTTCGCTTGATCTGAAGTATAATGAGTAGGAAATAAATTCGATATTTTATCATTTCAGGTAACCAAAGTTGAGTTTGATGATATTCCTGATAAAACAGAATTGGACATTGCAAAATTGAAACTGTAAGTACACCATAAGAATTTGCCCATGTGGTTAATTAATAATTGCCATTATTTAAATACATATATGAAGTTCTATATTTCGCAATGTCGGTCAAATTTTACAGGAGTTACAGGCCCCTTTGTATATCAACAAATGAATATGCAGAATGAACCTAGAGCCTTGATAACTGCAGAGTAATGGGTAATTCCATTTCTTATCTGATGGTTTTAAATAAAGGCTTGATATTTCTTATAAAAGCTACTCGTCCTCCCTTTAAAACGTTTTTTATTGAATGCTTACAATCAAAGAAATGGCATTTTCCAGCTCTTAATGTTTATATAAGTGGTTATGTCCCTGCAGATTGCCTACCGGTTCTGTACAGCGTTTGTATGCAGGAATCCAGTGTACGTCATGTGGTGCGCGGTTCATGCTTGATGATGAGGAGAAGACCGAGATATACCGCCAACATTTGGACTGGCATTTCCGCCAGAATCGCAGAGGAAAAGATGATATGAAGGTGGCGAGGTACAGGAAATGGTACTACGGTGTCAATGTAAGTTTGTATTCATAATAATAACACGTCTTATATGTACTGAAATTGTATGTTTTGTGTCTGAGTATTTTTGTTAATTTGATAACTGATGTACAACATCTAGATAATTTATGAGTTCTCTGTATATTATAGACATTTCATTGTAACAGACAAGATTGTGATTGAAATATGAAAAGGAAGGTCATTAAATGTTTAAACTTTGTTTCTTCTCAAATTTAAAAAATCTAACCCTTTAGAAATAACTAATATACGGTAGTATGTATATTTGTGTGGGCTGTTCCATTTAAGCATACATCCCACCCATGGAAGGTAAAATATTAAACTTCTAATGTGGGAGGGTTTTTCGAAAAAGGGGGGCCTGATAAAATGAATTAAAAATATAAAGGGGGAGGGTCCAATTTTAAAGTGCCTTCCATGGGTTGGTTGTATGTTTAAATGGAATAGCCCTGAATAAATTTGCTGCAAAGTACATGTGTTATTAAAACACAACATGCCAACTACAAATGTATATCATTTTAATACTAAAATTTGGACAAAAAAACCTCTGCTTTGAACTTGTAGTTGAACACCCTGTCAATATATTGTTCGAATCACCTCTAATGAAATTATCCAAAAATTAGGATAAGTTATTTTTTAGCTCAGCTTGAAATTCAGCACTTGTATGCTAAGCATTCACTGTTGATGTGTAAAAACTTCACATATATGAACATACCTGTTGTGTGTTGCAATATCACTGTACAGACTTTTTGATGTTGGATAATTGTTTTACATTTGTAGGACTGGATACAGTATGAGGAGGTTGGAGATACAGAAGAACAAGGTAATTATTATCTAGTCTTTAATGTATTAAAAAGACAGTTTAATATAATTATTTTCTCAGTTTTGGAGCCAGCATTTACTTTGCTCTTGAAAATATGTAATAAGGGCAGTTTTGTCTTTGATTTGAAGGTCGCAAGAACTAGAAATATATGTCTTGTAATTAGTTCTGCTTTTTTTTATCTCACCTGAGCAAAGCTTGAGGTGATCTATTCTTTTCTACAATATCTTTATCTTCAAACTCTTGGGACGGGTCAAATCTCGCAATTAATTTCAGAGTAACGGCTCTGGAATCCTCAAAAATTGCATTTTTTAAAATTGTTTGCTCTTTAACACAAGCAGTTTTCATTTGATCCTCACCAAACTTATACAGTAGTTAAAAAAACATAATCTTGTCAAATTAGGTGAATTGTGTCGTGAGTTACATGGTTGTATAGCATTTTAATAGTAAAAGAAGTGTGTAATTGATATGTAACATTGTGTGCACTCTAGCGCCCATATTTTCTATTTAATCTTTATCATAACTTTAAAATCTTGGCCAATAACAAAATAAATGATCAAGTTGTAGCCCTCTAACCTTGAAAATAAATAGTTATTTGGCTTTGTACACTTCTCACTGGATTCTCACCAACCTTACACAGTAGCTTTATAACGGCAATATCTTGGTCAAGCTGGTTTATTTGGTTGAATCAGATAATTAATGTGGGGAATTTGACCCTTGAATCATTCAACAGTTGGAGATTTTTGACATTATGTGCATTCTAACACCCTCAGTATTTTATTTGATTTTCGTTAAACACACAATATATATATAATGATAATGTCTCTTTCAAGATCTTGAATTGACCAAATTAAATAATTAATTTTGGAAGTGTGACACTTGAAACCTCATAACACATTGTGAATAACATTTTGAAAACGATAATAAATGTCAGAGTTGTGCCCATTGAATTACCAAAAAAAAATGTTATTTGGCATAGTCTCAGTTGAGTGTTTTAAGGTCATAGTGGCCCTCTTGTTTATTTTACTACAAGTATTAATTTTCTGTATATATTACACTCGAAATTCTTGTTCTCGACATTAAGCTTGTAATTTTTCTATGTTCTTAAAGCTGATAATTTACATATTCTATTATACTGGCCATTTTCAGACACTTTATTGCTTGTTTTGATAAATGATGGAACAAGTATTTAATTTACAATTGTAGGAAAAAGCAACTTCTTTGAGCAGCAGCAACAAAATCAGCAAACCGTCCATGCGGCACCATCTCCCTCTCAGCCTCAGATTGCCCTCATCACTGTACCGGAGGGAGCCTCGGTTGTCAAGTGTCCAGCAGCCACCGGCAATGATAATGATGATGTAAGTTTGCTTGGCAACAGAAGACTGTCTACTTGATTTGTATAGTCTAAAAAAAGGGATTAGGTATTTTAGAGGGTATGAATAAATCTTAAAAGGCCTAAGTGTTTTGATTGATGGCTTCCTCAAGGCAATTCATTGACATGCATGTACATAGAATACTTAGAAAAGGAGGAAGGGTCCTCCATATCCGAGTGTTCCGTGGTGCTGTCATCTAAAGACGAACTTGCCATTACCGCTGATGTTGCGGATTGGAGCCAATCTCTATCCAAAAACTTTATTTCTTCTTCTCAAGTTCATTTTGAGGTTTTCCTCTATCAGTAAAACTGAGCATGTCATATATACATATTAACCTATTATGTGTTAAAAAATGCGTACAACAAAAAAACAAAACATTGAGATATGCTTCAGACAACTAACCAACATGCCAAATTTAAATTGATATTGATTTCCATATAAATTAAAACTTTTTTTTTCTAAATTTTAAGCCATGTATGTGGTTAAGACCCTATTTTGCTATCATCTAGACTTCACAGAGACTGTCCATATATATGTATAGTTAAATATGTCGAGCGTCCATGTACTTACGTAACTTTTAGAATGGGGTTTAAAATATTTTGGAATTATTTAGAAAAAAATAAGAACTTTTGTTCATAATTGATATCTTTTGGGTGAGATATCTGGCACATTATATATTTTAGCATGTGATATTTGCAACTTAGAATCTTTTAGTTATGTGATATCGGCTACTTTTTAAGTTAGTGATAGGTGTTGCTTTATGTCTTCTAATTATTTGATATCTGTCATTTTATCTTTAAGTTATGTGATATCTGCCACGAGCCATTTGAGCAATATTGGGATGAGGATCTGGAAGAATGGCATCTCAGGGACGCAATCAGAGTCAACAATAAAACATACCATCCTATTTGTTACGAGGATTACACAGATGTACGTACTTGTTTTGTAAAATATCCAACATTACACAATAGGTTGAATAATGATTGGCCGGATAGTGTGAAGTGCTGGCATGATATCGCTTATCTGTCATACTGAGTTGTGGGTCAGAATGAATTTGATTGATTTAATATTTAGCATCATTTTTTGCCATCAAGGGCTAACAGACGATCAGTTAACCTAACCACTTTCCTGGGATCCTGAAAGGTTAACCAGTACTCAAGCACACCCAATCTCCGCAAGTAACTGATAACTTTCCCACATGAATTTGTGGTGAGAGATGAATGATAATAAGACGCAATGTTGTATATCAAACATCAGGGAGACTGTTTCCAGACATGGATTAAAACTCACGGCCCCTGGATTGATAGTCAAACACGTAACCGACTGAGCTAATCGGACCCAGCTGTGTCAGAATTAAGCTCGTTCCAAACAGTTTTTGAGAAAGTTTGCCATTTACTTGCGGAAGGAAGATGGGTCTGCTCGTAGTTGTGTTCATGAGTAAAATATTCGTTCAAAACAATCAAAAATGGAAAAACTCTATATCCTATGCATGCATGTTAAAAATATTAAAAACAACATATTTGAAAGTATGAAGAGGCATGTATTTGTCTCGCTGTCTATATGGACATTTTGTGTTCAAGTTCCATCCACCATAATCGTTTATAGAGATTTGAAACTCCATAAATGTATTCATATTCACCTTTACATGACAGTTAAGATTATCACGTAACTTACCATGACAGGATATATTAATAAAGGGTTGCATTTAATTTCCTTAATAGTTGTCATTTAAGTTACAACATATGTTTGCAGTTATAATGCCAGTCAGTGGGTTTTCATTGGATAGTGGTGTTTGTTGATAGTTACTATGATATGATTGTGCAATGGGTGTTTATTTTAGTTAAAACACTCGAACGTCGTCCTCGCATAGTTGAAGAATGGTGAAGGGACATTAAATGTTATCCCTGTTCATCGTCTGTCCAAGTTAAAAATTGGTGACAATCAATAACTTCTGAAGGATTTATGTAATTAATTAATGTTTGTTGTGCAGCTGCATATTTATAAAATACAGGTCAAGTTGAATATTTGTCAATGTCAGTCAAATTTTACAGGAGTTATGGCCTCTTTTCAACTTAATTTTAAGTGAAATTGGTTTCCTATTATTAGCAATCATGTCGACAGACAAATTTCTTTTTAATTTTTTATTTGAAAAAGAAAATTAAAAACATTGAATTTCAATACAATTTATTACAGGTATCGGAAGGTACTCCAAGTCCATCTATCCTCAACATCGCAGAGCTTGATTTCTCTACAAGGAAAACTCTGACCTATGATGATGAACAATCTCAGGATGGTCTACCTCACACGTCATTCGAGGAGTCTAGGACTGTCCCCAGTAGTGACACTGTTGTAAAAACAGAACCAACAAATACCTCAGAAGATAGTTCAGTGGCATCTGGGCTAAAAGATTCTTCAGGAGACATGGCCAGTCATGGTGGACCTGTTGTAAAACAGGAGCCACTATCCCAGGACTCTGTAAATAATGAAGATGTGACTGATGCAGCAAGTGCTCCAAGTATTGGTGTAGTTTCCATTAAGGAAGAAAAAGTTGATGAAGATTTTGATATTCAAACAGTTAGTGCAAATGACACTGATGATGTTCCTATGGTCAGTGAAGATGTAACTCATACTGCAGATTTTAGTGAAACACATAAAAGTGATGAAAAAATGGAAGTGGGGACAACAGAAAGTGAAAACCCTGTTATTGTACCAGGAGAACAGGAGAGAGTAGACAATACTGAAAATCAAGATGACCGAATAGGTGCGGATATTGCAAGTTCAGATGAAACAATTTCAGTCTTTAATATAGCTAGTGAAAGTAAAAACACCAATGGAAGTATTCCAGGTTTAGAAATAGTTAATGAGAATATTACCAGCAATGATGAAAGTATTCCATGTTTAGAAACTGTTGTAGAGTCGGAGACACCAATTTGTGTCTCGCAAGAAACATTAAGTGAAGAAATGGTGACTGAAGATTCAACTATTGATCCAGGCATGTCTAATATAGAAACAACACCTGCTGATAGCGGTACAAATGAAGAAGAAATAGAAGAATCCACTAATGGTTGTGATTCAGATGAAGAACCTCGTGTTGATTTACCAAATGAAAGTGATTCATGTACCTCAAACATGGAGAAAGGAGATATTTCAGATGTTGAAAATGTGTCTCAAGAAAGTGCAATAGTCTCTCAAGACATAACTGACACTGAAAGAGTAAATAATGACCAATATCGGGCAGAAACAGAAATGGCGACGGAGTCTGCTTCAACTGACACATCAACAAGTGTTTACTCAACACATTATGCAGCATTAGGTCGTGTTATGGCTGTTGGGACACTTGACATCGGAGAGATAAGTGAAGAGGTTCTAGAAATTGGATCAAACGCCAGTACACCAACACATGATGAGTTACCAAGTCCACCTGGTGAAACTTTATGACAGCATTCTGGCATTTAGATTCTTTTTATATTTATTCAATAAAAATGTGTGTTCTACTTACATTCTTATGAAAGATTTGTACTAACTCATTTAAGTTGACCTATCACGAGAATGTTATTTACAGAATTATTCCATTGCTGTATAATTTTGATCGAATTTTATTTATGTTACCTTTTTTTTTATGATAATTTTTCATTTCATGCCTCAATATCACATGTATTTTTTTATGCAAGATATTAACTAACATGGACATAGACATGTATAGTGTTAACATTATACTGTATCCTGGTACACTGTGTATAAACATTATACTGTATCATGGTACACTGTGTATAAACATTATACTATATCATGGTACACTGTGTATAAACATTATACTATATCATGGTACACTGTGTATAAACATCGTACATCTGTCAGCTATTACTGAATCCCATGTGTACAGTACACTTTTATCAGACCCAACCATGTTTCAGCCAACAAAGTTCCACTATACAAGTTAACATGAACACATTCGTATTGTTGCTTTTACAACAGCAGTCTGTTACTTTACTTAAACTCTAATTCAATTTAGCACACTATTGCGTTGAAGTAAAATAATAGCCTTAAGTATTTTCATGAAACCGAGGCTAGGCCTAAATACCATAGAAATCTATATTGAATGTGTTGCTCAAAATGCAACAACCCAAGAAGTCGAGGTCAACTATTAATTTGTTGTGCCATTATATTAAATTATTAAATGACCTGACGTGTGTCAAACTTTAAAGTGCTGTGCTAGTCTATGTATTGATATTCATATATTTATGGGTATTCCTCTATGGATGCTTGAATGATACATGTTTGTTCATTGGGTAGTGTACACAGAGAGAAGGGTGATAAACAAAATTATTTCTCTGTAATGGAGCTATCACCAAGTCCTAAGTTTAGAAACACGAAAAAGTCAGAGATATGTACACATTTCATATTTTTTATGACATTGCCATAAACAGCGTTACCGTATAAAGTTAGAAAATAATTTTAATAACTTACCGGTAGTAATGAGTGTTGGGAAGATTAAAAAGGAGAAGTGTTGAGATAAATAAGGGAAAATATTGTGCTTAAGAGAGAACTTGTTGACCTTTGAACCCTGCAGTTGAATGTTAGCGAGTTTTCTGGATATTGAAAAACGCATTCCACAGTTTTGTAGTCGACAGGCATGTACACTTGTTTTGTTCTCAGTATAGGCCTAAAATGTGAAGTATTTTAAATTTACCATTTAACTGCAAAATCATGAAAGGGATTTGTTATATTTAGTTTGTTATATTTAGATTTTTTACCAAGTTGCGTACATAGTGTAAATAAGTTTGTGTATTTATTTGATTTTTTTTAATTGTTGAAGTGGAAATGTATTAAAGCTCTGGTACAGATTGTTGATTTATTCAAATAACTTATAGAATTAACAGCTTTTCAGAATTGATATCTATATGTTGACGAGTTGAATGAATTGCATTTCAAAGTAGTAGATGAAACAGATTGATATTCCTGTATTGATTATTACACATGTTGTATTTGATGTAGGTATAAAATATATGATTTTCATGTCCACCTAATACTTGTAATGCATATACATGTAGAAATGGTTATAGTCCTAGTGGTGACTAAGTTGCTGCTTCAAGATTGAGTGGTGGGTTTCCATAGATCAGTCCAAAACATTTTGTGAGAAAGTTCTTTCTTTGCCGAAGGATGATGGTTTTACTTGTTGCCATATATAAACTGTAATGTTTTAAGAATTGGCATAGAAACCCATTAAAAAAAAAATGAAGAACAGAAAAAGGGCTAGGCTAGGTATTCTTAATTAATTGAGGATATGAAGCATATAACATTTATTGGGTCCCAATACTCTTTTTTATTAGGTCACCTGAGACTTTTTCACAAGGGACTTTTTGCGATCGCTCTTTTTTCCTTCCTCGTGTGTCTGTAACCAATAGACATTTTCGACTTCTCAAAAACAGTAAGCTCAACTGAAATGAAATCTTGTATGCAGCTTTGGTAGCTAAGGATGATTAAAATTGTGAATGTTTCCCAACCTCCTTGGGCCTTTGGGGCAGAGCCAAAAATGTCAAATTTAAGGTAAACTTTGAAAATCTTCTTACTATAAGAATCACTGTAGGGAAACAAATGGTAAGCATGATTATGGAAATATATGGGTCCTTTATAAAAATTGGGAATTGCATGTCCCTGGGTCTCGCAGTTTGGCCCTTTATTAAAATTTATTTAAGAGAAAATTACAAAAAAACGTCATTTCTGATGATTGAATAGACTCATTTGAATGGTTTATGGTGTGAATTGTTGTTGCTGACATGATGGTTAATGCTCATGTTTTATTGACAAAAGTTGGAAAATAGATACATATAGCTTAATGACATCAAAGATAATCATGTGCCCATAAGCCTCTCGTAGAGTAGTGAAAGAGTAAGTACATGTGTAAGTAATGAAATGGTGATTTCATGTACTTATTGACATTGTCAATGTTTTGCCATGTTTCTGTTCTATAACTCGAGTTGCCTTGAAGATACTTGGATGAGCAAGACACTTTTCAACGTGATTTGCTCAAGTTATAAGAACTTGTTCCACAATCCGCACAATCTTTTTTCAATCTGCACATTGATTTGTTACTTTTGTACATTTGGGATGAGCTTGCCAACTTCCTAACCTTTACGTGTTGGTACACCAAAAAACACAATCCATTTATATTACTAAATATTATACACATATGGAAAATAAAATTGTAATTATCATTCAACATTTTCATACATGTACTTCTCATCAATACATATACAAGTGCATCATTAGAATTCATTTTTGTATAAACTCAATTCATGCAGTATTTTTTTTTATATAATTTGATTTTCAATTTTGTATATTTGTTAAGATTTTCACATTGCAGAAAGCAAATTGTTGGGAGTATTCAATGTTAGAGATGAATGCATGTTGGTTGTAAGATGTTAAGTATAAATGAAGAAACTGTGACATATTGGGATATTTTCAATTTGCACCCTGATAATGAAATAAAAATTGTTATGAAACAGCTTTTAAATGCCAGATTTTTTATATTAAAAAAGTCGCAAAATGGCAAGTAATTCTAAAAATTTTGTAGCTTATGCTATAACAAGAAGTAGACTTGTATATTTAAAAAAGTGACAAATGCTTCAACTTGTAATAATTCTACAATTATGTATAGAACTGTATGAATTCCATATATAAAGAAAAATTGTAAGTAAGAATGAATTATTGTTAAAAACTTGTTGTTTCGTTATATATGGTAGTTTCATGAATTTGTTATACCGGTACCTCTTGACTGAACAAGCAATAGTCAGCAGATTTGTTTTCATGGATATTTATGGTACTAAATTTTTATATGTATAAGAGAGACTGGAAATAATCGAAGCATGTATGATTAGCATTACTTGTGTTTGTGTTTTGTTGATGCTCTTGGTGACAAGTTGATCTTGTAACATATGTGATACTGCTACAAACTGTTCAAGTCAAACTTGTTGTATTTTAATAAATAATAAAAATAAAATTCAGAAAAAATTGAATTCTAAAGTTTTGTATTTCTTTCTGAACCATATTTAATCAATAGATTTTGTGTTTTGTCTCATACAACTATTACCTGAGGTCATCGGTTCAGACATAGTTTCGATCTGATGGTTTTATAAAAACACCCAGCATACTGGTTTGACTCGGGAAGCATTATTTGAGAGTAATTAAAAAAAAGCATTGAGCTTACTTCAAAATTGATAAAAACAAATTGTACAAATAAAACCTATGTATATTAAGTACGGTATAATATAAACATTAATTACAGAAACCACCGGAAACCTGATACTATCACCTGCACTATCATCCCAATTTTAGCTCACCTGAGCATAAGAGTGAGCATTTGGTATAAATGATCCCTACGAGTAGGGGTGAAGTTGGTTCAAATAAAGGGGCTAGGATCAATTGGGGCCCAGTAATGGGATTGATTTTTGCATAGGAATACTATGGGAAGTCAGATTATTCCAATCATATTGATATCTGAAGTATTTTTTAGTCATAACAGTTAAGACTGGGTCCCTCAAATTAGATTTTTATATCCATAAGGGCCCAAAAAGGATAAAATTATAAATTTTCTTATTCTCAAGAACCGACCAGTCAATTTGTTGTTATTTGGTGTAAATGAATCCTTTGAGAAGGGGTTTCATGTTTGTTCAAATATTCCAATCATATTGATGATTCTTCTCAGTAAAACGTGGCATGACCTTGAAATCATAGTACATGTATTATCATATTCAACAATAGAATCAAACCACACCATCTGTTACTTACATCAGCTGACATTAGGATATTCACATTATTTACTTTTTTCTGTAGTGTCTTTACATGCTATGTAAAATATATGCAAAAATAAGCATATACTGTATAAAATGACCTTCCAAAAGCAGATCCAACGTTGAGGCACAAGATGCCCAGACTCCCTTAGATACAGATACAAAATTTTATTGATACAGTCAAAACTGTGTAAGCGGTCACCTGTTAAGCAGCCATATTTACTATTTCCCATCTGTATGCTTTCAGAACAAACTAACCTGTATTAAACAA
Source organism: Panopea generosa (assembly GCA_029582155.1). Lineage (NCBI taxonomy): Eukaryota > Metazoa > Mollusca > Bivalvia > Adapedonta > Hiatellidae > Panopea > Panopea generosa. Next base: position 59,635,948 of record CM055896.1, read on the forward strand.
CAACCTGTTTTTAAAGGCCACTTTTTCTCCTTGACTGGCTGCTTATTGACATTCATCTCTCATCGCTGATTCAAGTGGAAAAGTTATCAGTTATTTTGCGGGGATGGTTGTGCTTGAGTACTGGTTAACCTCCCAGGATCACATGAAAGTGTTCTTAGGTTAACTGATTGTCTGTTAGCCCTCAACGGCATAAAAATGACACTAAAAACCCAAACAAAACTGAAGTTTGTTCAAAAGCTACAGATATCGGAAGTTCTTCCTATACTATTATTTTAAGTCATCTGCTCAACCACACTTTTGTTTGAACAACCTGTCTTTATGGTGGTTAAAATGATAATCAAACGCAAATAGTTTTTAATTTTCATGTTTTTTCTTTATGTATTCCATCTATAATAACAAATGTTCTATCCATCATACCTAGTCACCGTCCCAACAGGACATACAAGTATTGTCCGTTATCTGTCCCTTCAGAACACATCATACATAATCTATAATTGATGAGCTATTTATAATGCTATAATAATTGTGTCCTGCAACTTTGATAGTTCTCTGCACCAAGCAATATCTAGCTTACATGTAATTCTAAAACAAGAATATGGAAACAAGTATGCAAAATCCTGAATTCATATTAAAATTGTGACATTATGAATCAATAATCTTCCCTTGATTAGCACTGGTACGTAGACCATTTCAATTTGCAAGGGCAACATTTGGTTTTAAAGGGAGTATATCAGGAAAAAACGCTATAAATATCTTAAAAAAAAAATAATATAAAAATCATCTCATTATCTTTAATTAATAAAAGTCGAATGGTTTGGTATGCAAATTCCACCAAAACATGATACATCTGATTTGGAGTTGTAAACTTGAAATGATATTCCCATTCTAAAAATAGAAAGTACTAAAATACTTCTTGACGACAATTCAGACTCTTTCTATGATGAAACAATTTTTACTATGTGTTAACCTGTATAAGGGATCAACTTGAAATCAAAATGTAATCAAGTCTCTCATTTAATATGTCACAAAATGAGTTGCAATTTTAAGTGGGGAATCTATGTTAGTCTAACCTAGGCACGAAGCCCAAGTTAGGAAACCCCTTTTATTTATACTTTTGGCATGCTTAAAAATATATTTGGCAATACAGGGTTAGTGAGTGTATATAGACATGAAATATAGGGGAAAAATGTTTTAAACCAAATTTAAAATTTTGAAAAACCCTGATATGTTCCCTTTAAGTCCATGATATTCTGCAAAAGTGAAACATTTTAGAATACAAATAAAACTTATTTTTAAGAACTATCATCTTTTGAAGGCAAATGGAAACCTGTACAAGTACTTATGGTATTTATCAATAATATTGTGTTTTGAAGCAAAGATGTACATAGAGAAGGAAGAGCAACTGAATTAGTGGTAGATAATCTGAACGCTCGCATATTCACGCAAAATGTCGCAAAATCTTGTTTTCAAATATCATAACTTCCATTCATCTCAGAAATACAAATCAAAATTCTTTCTTTGCACAATGAAATTCTCTACAAAACAAAACCATTCTCAGCAAATTGTGTTTACAATTGTTGAAGTATTTATGATTACAAAATTTGTAGACTGCAACTAAAAAATCAAGGAAAGCACTTGAAATATATAAATAACCATTATTAATTCTCACATGCTATTCTATAAACATTTAGTATAAGATGCAAGTTTCCTATCCTTCTATATAAGTCCTTGTTTAAAGCAATAGCAATAATAATATTTCGAGTCAGACATTTGTACTAATTCAAACTTTACAATCTCAAGTATTTGTTGTATATAATTTTAACAGACACATGACACTGTTGAAGTGTAACCTTACTGATTTTCCCATATCAATTATATCTTTACAATTATGAACAAACAGACATAATCTCCCAGAATTTCTGTTTGAAATCTTAAATTTTAGAAATTAGTTTTATCAAACAGGTGGTATCATTTAGTTTTGAAAATATCAGTTGATTTTCTCAAATAAAACAAATTGATATATCCTTTAAATTTATCCTGTCATACCAATAAAAACTGATGAACATAAAATATCTGTTACATTTTTTTGTTAACACACCAGTATGAAAATGAAAAATAGTTGACCATTTAATAATTCAAAAGAGTAATGCCCTATTCCGACAAATAATCGAAATAAAAGGATTACATGTTTACTGTATTCCAATCTCCTATTAGCTTCATATGGAATCAGATATATAATTTTCAGAAACAGAGTTATGTGAAAATTTACCAAAATTGCTGTAGTGCTTATAAATTCAGATAAAGATATTGTAAATGACAGATTAAACACATTTTACAACCTACAAACAAAAGTGCATACAATACTTACTACTCAAAATATAATATGCACACAGAAGGTTGATTAAGCAGTGATTAACAACAATAAATTGGAATTCTTTCTGTTTCAGGCTATAATAAGTGAATTCCTAGCTTTTCATCTAAATTTGTTTCAATATGAGTACAATTTAATATTTTGACTTTCAGACATTAAATATATTAGGCATCGAAAGAAAACTTTAACGGTAAAACACAGCTGGTTTTGGCGTATTACTGTCCCATTTGTCATAAAAAATAACAAGAGAGCCAAGATGGCCCTATATCACTCACCTGACTAACCTTGAGTCACCCAACTTAAGTAGATTATTTAATACATGTACATTCAAAATTCCAGAGATGGGCAAGTAGTTTGAATTTTGATTTGTTTTGAAGATGCAACAAATGCGTAGAAGAGTTCAAACTTGGTAGAGTTCACCCATGGTAAATGTCAGTGAAATTACATCGAAATCAGGTCAGTAGATTCTGACAACTAGGCTTTTGAAGTTTTTACTATAGCTGCCTATAAAGTAAACTATCACCTCACTGTGGCGGTCTTGTTTTTAAACAAATCACAACGGCTTGAACAAACTTGGTAAAGGTTCACCGAAGGAACATTTGTGCAAAATTGTTTTAAAATTGATCCAGAGGTTTGTGACAAGAAGATTTTTTAAGCTTGTACTATAGCTTATACAGTAAACTAACCCCACCCCCTGGCTGCCATGTTTTTAGATGAATCAAGATGACTTGAACAATCATGGTAGAGGGTCACTCAAGGAACATTTCTGTGAAATCAATTTTAAATCGAGCCAGTAGTTTCTGACAAGAAGACTTTTTAGGTTTTTACTAATTAAACTTGCCCCGCCCCCTGGCGGCCATGTTTTTGACGAATCAAGATGGCTTGAACAAAGTTGGTAATGGGTCACCCAAGGAACATTTCTGTGAAGTTATATCAAAATTGGCCCAGTGGTTTCAGAGGAAAAGTTGTTAGAAGCTTAAAGTTAACGACGGAAGACAGACGACGGACACCAGGCGAATCACAAAAGCTCACCTGTGAGCCTTTGGCTCAGGTGAGCTAAAAATGGGGAAAAAAGCTGGACAACTGATTGACTTGATTGAATATTTAGCGTTATTTTATGCTATGGAGGGCTAACAGATGATCAGTCAACCTAACCACTGTTTCCTGGGATCCTGGAAGATTGACCATTACTCGTGCACACCCCATTTCCGCAAGTACCAGATAATCAGCGGCGAGACTGATAATGAGAAGCAATGTCGTAAATCAATCATCACGAAGATTGTGGCTGTGCGGATATTCGAAATCATGATCCCTGGATTAATAGTCAGACATGCTTATGACTAAGCTAATCGGGCCCAGCTACAAGCTGGACAAGGCAATCAAATATGTTGGTTGGGTGAAAAATCAGGGGCGGACACGGATGATGTTGTTGTTGTTGTATGGAGTTAAGCGTCGCTTTCAACAATTTTTCAGTCATATCGCGACGGTGTCTACTTGAGACAGTATTCTAAGCGCTGTCACACTGGAATATCATGCCGCAGACACATGGTATGATACCCCACCCAGTCACATTATGCTGACACCGGGCCGACCAGACCTAGAACTCTCCTCTAAATGCTGAGCGTCAAGCGAGGAAGCTTCTAGTACCATTTTTAAAGTCTTTGGTATGACCCAGCTGGGGATTGAACTCACGACCTTCCTCATGCGAGGCGGACGCTCTACCACTAGACCACGCCGCGGTCTGGACAGGGATGAAAATCTAGGAATTCATTTATTATGACATTATGTAATATATTATACTGGTATGATATATACAATAGCTGGTATATTAAATGCACTTTTTCAATATCAAAGAATCATTTATCTGTTCCTTTATCAAAATGTATGTACAAATGCACACATGCAATTACCTCATATTTTATTGCTGTTGTCTATACTGACGGTTAAGGGTAACCTACGGTGTCCCATTAGGGCCATCACAGCATATTTATTAAATTAAGAAAAGCTGATGGTAAAATGTCGAATCACTCTGTCAAAACAATTTTCTTTGGGAATAAACACCTATGGCATGATCATAATATGAACTATTTATAATGGTAATTTCAGTCTCTCCTCAGAGGTAGCCCCCCCCCCCCCCCCCCCCCCCCCCCCAATAATTGAAATGCTCCTATACCCATGTTACTGTCCAAGTTAATATCATGTTTAACGAAATATCAGATGGATAGAGTATTTATGCATGCTGTTGGAGAGGTACAAGTTCTGTCTTGTATTAAAAGTTGCAATGATGAGTAAATAAATGCAACTAAAAACAATGCAATATGCAATTAATGTATATACTTGTTAACTGCTCATAATCAACAAATAAACATCAAATAATATTATATTAATTCATATTTGGTTATTAAAATTAATATATTTGGAGCAATGCTTAATGTAAAGGTTTACCAGGTGACACGTTTCAAAACTATTCCTTTTTTAAGTACAGAAACATACCTCATGTCTGTACCCTGCAACTTATTCAACTAAATTCACCTTGGTTTTGATACACAGAGAACCTCAAAACAAACTTCATGTCTAAGTAATTTTAATAAAAGACAAACAAATGACAAATTAAGTAATATTCTGGTTAATGTTAAATATGGCCACAGTACATGCCTTGTCATTAACTATTCACATTTAACAACATATGTTTAAAATAAATTAATATCCAAAGAAAATTATTAGACTAGAAATGTGTCAGTTGACACGGATGCCCCAGCTGTTGATTGGAAACCAATTTTTTTTATTATTGAAAATTAAGTAGAAAAGGTGTCAGAACTCATGTCAAATTTGACAATCAAACTTGACCTGTAGTCTATAACTATTCAGGTAAACACAAAATATTAATTAAATACATAAACTTCAAAAGTTATTTATTGGAAACCAATTTGTTAGCTCGGCAAACTAACTAATGGAAGGGTAGGTGGGAGCATAAAAATACAAACTCTAGTATGGATTGCATTGTACAAAATGATTAAAACAAATAACAGTTTTAAGTTTTGGTAAATGACAAAAATATATTTTAACACATTTCACAGAGACAGAAAAGCATATACCAGTACTTTATCAATTTGTTACATTGCATCATCTTATTCGAGTATGCTGGATGATTTAAGGGAACAAGTGAGCAATTTTAGGGGGAGTCTTATATGTAGTTGGTGTAACTAGTGGTTTGTGAAAATTGTTCAAAATTGCCAATATCCCTTTAACAAATCATTGCCATCTCCAATAACGTATAGAAAAAGAAGTATTAGGACAGTAATGCAAGAACTCGCAAAATTAATACAGTAACTTACAATAGCACACGCAATAATCAAATAACAATAAATAGCACAAGGATTTATCAAAGAACAATAATGTTTATCATACACTACGCAAAAGAATCGGAATGTAACTCCTTAAAGTACAATAATTAAGTAAATGCCGTTGATTATTTAAATAATTTAATAACATTTCACTTATTCATCGTAACACTTGCTCTATCTCCCTATTTGTTAATATGATCATAGAACGGTGTTGGGCTGAACCCTCTATTTATGACTAACAAAATGATTTTGTATTGAGGCAAACATGCTTATAGCAGACAGACTTAGATATATATTGCACATATCCCTTGACATTATCACCAGAGGTGCTATTATTTTATATTCTTAGAACAGTAACAAAGTTTTATAGTGTTTATACATAATCCAATGAATATTTGTTAAATATTTAAAGAATACAGAAACTTCGGGAGAATTTCAGAGCCACATTATCTAACTAGTGTAAGCGATATTTACAGTTTTAAAATATGCATGTAAAGGTAAATTAATGATTTTGACAATATTGACAAAATCATCAAGGAAATACCTTTATACATATACTAGAACTGTAAATATTACTAACAATGGTTGGATAATATTGTTCTGAAAAATACCTGTGTTTCTTTATCTGTTTAGTTTATATTCTGAGAACAAAAGGAAATTTAGTGTTACATAGTCTAAAAAAAAATTGATATACAATGAACTGCAGTCATTAATACTAGACTAGTATATTATTCAAAGACTTTTTGATATATCAAATTATTCATATTTTCCAATATACCTTTAATACTCTTAGATAGTCATATAAACCTATGAACATTTGATATAATAAGTCTTTTTATTATCCAATGAACGTTTTATAACCCAGGTATGTCTATGATCCAAAGACCATTTGATATACCAAATTCTTCATATTTTCCAATATTCTGTGACAAACTTTCAAGAAGTTCTATGATCCAATGAACATTTGATATACAAAATTATTTATACTAAAAACAAATAACTAAAACTATGTGAGCCAAGATTTGCAAGAACATCATAATTGCATAAATAAGCCGAAACTGAAAACTGACAAGCACGTTGGAACAAGTAAAGTCAAATGGTTACAACAAATATATAACTATATATACATGTGATAGTTATAAAAGAGAAGAGAAAATTCATAATAAATCAATAAAACTGTCTTGCTGTTTTTTTCAGAATCTTCATCAATAAGGTCAAAATTAATATATCTTTTGTTTGCTCCATCTTGATCCAAGTTTTCAAATATGATCAATAGGTAAATATATGTGTAGGGGAAAAAAATCATTACAGAAAGAATAGTATCATAATGTTATGCATGTAAATGCCTAGATGAAAAAAAAATGTCTTTAAAATATTTTTTAAGTGCAAGTAAGCAATATTTTGGAGTGGTAGGTAGGAAGAAACACACAATATATTACTAATGGCCTTAACGGAGAAAAGAATTTAAGCCATTACAAATATCATAACCTCAACATCTCTATACATCAAGATCACTCACTTATCACAATTAAGGCTGTTTATTATAAACCAAGTCCAGCTTTTTCAAGTATTTCAACTGGGAAAGTCTACCTACTAGGTGTGAAAGTCTACCTGCTACGTGTGAAAGTCTACCTGCTACATGTGAAAGGATGCTTGCTCTTTATAAATTTACACATATACACAAACTTGAAGTCTTCCTTCACCATACAAAGTTTAGCTATGACCATTGAATTGATTGAATATTTAGCACCATTTTTATGCCATCGAGGGCTAACAGACGACCAGTTTACCTAACCACTGTTTCCTGGGAACCTGAAAGGTTAACCAGTACTTGAGCACACCCCATCTCCCCAAGTAACTGATAACTTCCCCACTTGAATCAGCTGCGAGAGACGAATGATAATGAGACACAATTTCTTATATCAATTATCACAGAGACTGTTGTCGGGCGGGATTCAAACTCATGACCCCTGGATTGGTAGTCAGACGTGTAACCGACTGAGCTAATCAGGCTTGGCTAGCGTTGACCAAGTACATTTGATTTGTACTAATTCATCATCAGTAGTCAAACGTATAAATAAACAAACTAAAATCACATGAAAGACTCATAAAAATGAAGTCCTTATATAATTTAAGCCCACCTAAAAATAGATGTGTACGGATTGTAAACTTTTTTTATGGCCGACTCTCAATTTTAACTTCCTGGCTTCTGTTTCGCCAACATATTTATGTTATCTTTAATATATAAAAACCTAAAGAAAACATCCAAGAGATCATGATTTTAGACCGGTTCTAGAAAAACTGCATTTGGCTTCATTGACAATGATTACAGAATATATGAAAATTACCGGTCAAAATTTAGTTTTTAAATATTTGTAAGTAAAAATTAAGAAATTGTCAGTGAAAAAGGTGTTCTCTGCACCAACAATCAAAACAAAATTTAAAAAATAACTTAACGTATTATTGTGTTCAAGCGTGTGTTCTTCAAACTACCCAATAATCATCCAGTAACATTTGATTTGATTATTTAGAATTTAGAAGTGTCACCTCTCTCAATACAACTACATTATAGTAAATCTACTGTTCCATCCATTTTACCTAAACAGGATTTCACATTCTAAAAGGCTTTAAATTAAGGCATAAATAATATTTTGAATGAGATGAATGAATCCCTAAACCGATGAGTGAATGAATTACTAAAAGAAAAAATCATACCAAAATCTTTACCCACATAAATCATAAATGTACATAGATCCAACCACAATGTGGGAAGCTAACTTTAATCAGTTGTTACATTTTCCTAATGAACACCTATATTCAGTGCTCCAGATAAGCTAATCTTCAAATGAATATTTTACACCTAACTCTGTAAGCAATGTTTATTTTCAAAAGGGTATGGGAATTCAAACTGCTATTTAAAATAAACCAACCAACACTGAAATTGTGAGTATCGGATGCTTATTTTACCTATGGCTTTAAATTTCAACGCTTTATACAAAAATTTCAATAAATAACCCCAAATAGTGCTTAAACGGAAAATTTTTCTGGTAGGGATGCAATAATTCATTTTTTTGTATAATATAATGTGACAGTATGAGAGTTATTAATTCATGCTGCCCAACATGACATATTATTAGACACACATTGTATATGTACTATGTGAGTGGTCAAGGGAAGGGTAGTAACTAACTGTTGTAAGAACTTGTGACCCGACCCAATTGTATATTTATGGCAATAAAATATGTTTAAACTAAACTAAGTGTTCAAGTGCTGTGTAATGGCACTGTATTCATTAAAACATTAATATTGTTAAAAAAAGACAAAAGCAAGTTATATGTAAAAAAAACAACATAACAACAACCTAAGACAAAGTACATTCAGGGACTTTGAACATGCTCCACTTAGTGTATGTAAGTGGTAATTTTAGTGCAGAAAATGTCATCCTATTTCAAAGAAAGTGTATACCTTAAGAGTGCAATCTATGTCTTCTACTGTTGAAATTTCATGACTGAGACTTGAATTTAATTTTTCGAAGCTACCCACAAAAGTGAAAATTCACAGGCGTTAATAATGAATGTATGAACAATTTGCTTGGATACATGCACTTATTATTGAAGCCTATGATTTTTTTTACTTATGGGTGTAGCTTTTAATGGGAAAAAATGCATAAAATTTCAAATCTCAGTCATGAATTTTTTACAGTAGAAGACATAGATGGCAATCTTAAATATATCAACTTTCCTTAAAATCAGATTACATTTTCAGTCAAACCTGTGTTAGCGGTCACCTCTATTTAGCAGCCACTTGTCTTAAGCAACCATATTTTCTATTTCCCATGTCTATGCTTTCAGAGTAAATTAACCTGTATTAAGCAACAACTTGTCTTAAAGGGCCACTTCTGCTCCTTCCCTTGACTGGCTGCTCAAGACAGGTTTGACTGTATAATTACCTGTATGTAAGTGGTCATTTTCAAAGTCCCTGAGTATATTCAGTCATATGCTACAAACAAATATTGTTGAATTCAAATGACACTGTAAGTTGCAAGTATCAATAAGTTGAATCATTTAGTAACCTTAGTTTCAGCGTATTACATCTTTAAAACACAATGTTGCAACCCTATTTAACTATTTGAATATATGAATCATTTTGTAAGCAAACATCTCCTCTTCATTACAACTCGGACTGGCTGATAGTCATCAACAAGCACAACCATCTTTGTTCCCATCACCAGAAGCAGCCCTCTGTAAGCCCCGCCTTTCTGGACTGTCATGAATATTCACAACATCAACATTTCTGGGGTAGCCAGATCCATACTGAGCCAGATACACTGGCATCATCGGTTTGGAGTTTTTCAACTTATGAGCCAAAGTCATAAATATCGCCTCGACGTGGTTTGCTTTCTCATCAGTCTTTAGCTGAGGTCTCAAACAATGGCATGTTATGAGTGTCAGGCAAATTTCTGAGCCAAGTTTGTGTTCACTGCAACTTTGCCTACCATGTCACATTTGTTTCCAACAAATATTCTTGGTATTTCTTTGTTTAAATTGTGCCTGTCACACTCTTCGATCCAGCCAGGCATGTTTTCAAATGATGACATCTTTGTGACATCATATACAAACACAACAGCGTGAACATTTCTATAATAATGCTGGACCATACTCTTCCTGAATCTCTCCTGACCTGCCGTGTCCCATAATTGTAACTGAAATTATAATTTCATTTTTTTTAATTTAAATTAATTATTTTTTCATCCCTGTTTTGTTATATGCAAGGTATCAAAGAACATGCACCATTATTCTCCCCAATCAACACTGTCATCAATGTTCCAAAGCAGATCAAATGATTAACATATAGCTACAGATAATGCTTTTTTTTGAAAATTATAACTAATGTGAGTCTGACCATGTATAAAAATTATATTAGTTAACATGAAATTGATAAAATGGGACAATAATGCATTAATTAAAATTACTTTAAATGTTGGTGAATCATCAATGGGTGTAAATTTGTTTTTAATTTGTGGGAGAACCTGTTCATATACATTTATGTATTATCAATTCATGAAATTTTTATGCTCTCAGATAGTTTGAATTTTGTGAACATAAACCGAGGATATAGTGTTTTCAAAGACAAAATCATTTGTTCTTATAATATATATTTCAAGGAAACGAGCATTCACATATGAAGGTGAGTGGTCAAAGGCATTTCACCACAAGAATTGTTTTTGATGAATACCTACTCATATAATGGATGTGATAATCAGCTTTACAAAGACAAGTGTGAGAAAATGGTATCTTCATAATAATGTACATGTATAAAACAAAAGGCCCAGTTGCTCGCCTGATTTTACCTGTCACTTCTTTTCAAATTTTAAATGGACTTATAGATGAAAAATATGAAAATTATCAGTTTTCCTATTTGGCATTCTCATGTAAAAAGTTCTCTTACTAAATAAACCCCAATGAAACCTTGCTCCTTTAAACTTGAAAGCACTACTTAATCTTATAGCAATCAATTAATCCAAATATGAACAATTCTGTCTTTTCATGTCTTTCAATTTTATGGGAAATTCACAATTTTATCCCTTTTTGGCTCCTGATGGGCTTAACTGTTTATGACTAAATAATGCTCCAGACAGCAAGATGACTGCGTTCATTAGACGATTTTTAGATGACTATTTCCTATAGAATGTTAAATTTAAATTATTTTTTTAAAACAGCTTCAGTGACTGAATAACCAATAAGGCTCCACATGAAACCGCTTCAGGATCCCAAGGTTTTAAACGTTTTTTCATGCTCAACTCAAAATTTGTACTCGAACTAATTTCCAGGATTCATATATAAACAAAAATTAGAGCACACGTGTGTATATGTAAACACACGACTCAAACTCAAATCCGGAATTCAATATCTGGTAGGACCAAAGCTAGTCTAAACCTCTTTTATAAAATACACACAGGTCAAGTCTCCATAAACAAGAAATAATATCTTTCACCTGCCCAATCCTAATGACATTTAAGCAGGTCATATTATCAAGCCCAATATAGCAGACCCAATGTTAATACTGAGTCCTGAACTGTTCCTCTTAGGATAATCTCCCACTAACTACCATTGCAATGACCACAGCAAATAGGTTTCCAATCAGCCATTTAGGCATCAGGTCAGAGGTTACGCATAGTGCATCCTCAGAAAATCATAGTGTGTCAATAGATTTGACTGGCCGAGTTATTAAATATGTTTTTAATGGGGGAAAAGGGGGTAACCACTAGAACACAGTGCAAGGATACCACTTACATAATGATGCACTTTACCAGAAGAAGAAGATCACTCTTGATAACTGTAGACCAAAAAGTAAACCTTTAGACAAAACGTTTAAAACTGACGTTATTTATGACTCAGGTTCCAAAAATAGATTATGTACCTTAATTTGTTCAGTATCTACATCAACCGTTCTCTCTCTGAAATCAACACCTATTGTAGCTTCAGTCTTGTCTGGAAATTTCCCACTACAAAATCTGTATGTAAGACAAGTCTTTCCAACATTTGAGTCACCTATAACAATAATTTTAAAAATTCGTCTTTGTGCCTGTTTTTCAATCACTGTCACGGAACTCTCCAACTCTGTCTTCATTTCGGTGCTGTCAGTCGTTGCCATTTTAGCCTGGACTGTGTACTACCTGTGAAAATTGGAAACAGGCTACTGAATAACCAAGAGTACACCGTAAGAGTTGAAATCGCATAAATCTTCAGAAAAATATTGTTATAGTGTTGACGTTTCTGCGAAGTTACTGAAGGCGGCCATCTTTGATTCGCACTTGCGGCGAACGCCGGGAAAAAATAATTATTACAAATAATGAAAAATATTGATATGTTCTTTTGTTTATGCAACTATTAATCACCAAAATATATTTATAAATATAAATAAAATTATTCATTTTACTTTTCAAAAAAATTATTCTCGCTTCACCGGGATTTCGAAAACACAAAATCTCCATCTTGGAAATTCCACCACGCGGTTGCTCTGATATTGCCTCTAAATAAGGGGCTTTTTGAGCTTCTTTAAGCAAATCAACAATGCCTACCAGCAGCCCTTTACCTCCCAAAGAAAATGCTCTATTTAAACGTATTTTGGTGAGTTCATACGAAGTGAAATTTGTATTTTCTTACTCGGTAAACATCGGGGTTCGATACTGAAAGTGTCAATGAATCAGCGGCTTAGCGACTTGCTGCATGAATATTGCCTTTGTAGTCGTCGGTGTAGCATCTTAAATACTATCTATCTGTTGCATTGCGGTTGCGTCATCTGCATAATCGTTGGACATTGACATGATCGTTTATTTTTGGAGTGGGTGGGGGACGGTGCACATGGTGCCATAAAATAAAAAAAATGTGGTCCAGTTTGATCTCATTTTGTGATAACCTTTATTGAAGCCATTTTTACAAATGTCAGCACTAGTGTGTATATAACCTGTTGGAAGAGAAATGTACGCAACAGCTCAATTAACTATATAAAGTATTCATCCAGTCGCTAAGGGTCCTAAGTCCGAGTCCTTGACTTGCTGTAATTTGTCGTACATGCGTAACATGGGCATTTTATATATATGTCACAAGGTGTAATTAATCATAAGGAAAGAAATATATTGGCTGTTCACCTAGCCAGTAGAGTTGTTGCAGTGTGTATGCAAGGTTCGAAACTAGCATTGAAACACTCTCAAAATGCTAACTGATTTTAGAAAAAGCAAGTTGAAATTCTGAGCATATGTAAATAATTCGCATACAGTGAATATTTGTCCAAAAATTTCCAAATATTTTCCAATTTCGTTATATATATATATTGATTGTTACTGTATTCATTCATTCTTTCCATGAATGCCTTAAATATTAATTTTTTGTATTCCACATTCAAGTAGGTATGACTTAATGAATAGAAATTGAATATATTACTTTTTTCTGTTTATCAAAAACTAAGCACTGTATAGATAGGAATTGGACATATGCTAGTTAGGCATGGTAATTGAACTGTTGAAACATTAGAATATATATTTGATCTTTGCACTTACCTTATTAGGGAAGATATGATGTGGCATAGTATTATCTATGGAGAAAGTGTCATTCTCTGCTAGGTAACCACAGACCAATTTCATCTCTACCAGATGTAATGTTGACAATTTATGTAATCTGGCCACATTGTCCACTCAAAATGGTCTCAATTAGTTGTCGGACATGCTTCTCTTTTCTACACTTTCTGCACTTTAGTGTCCCTGTTGATGTAAAGTCTACATAGATATAACAGCATATGTTAAGTACTATTTGTTAATTTTGGGTAAGTGGTTAAGTTTCAACTTAAATTTATACCACTGTTTATACTGTGAATCGTTTTGATTTATTTTTACATAGTATGGTGGTTGTATCTGTAGATTGTTGGTTGGCTGATCCAAATTGAAATCCTGAAAGATGATGTTGTTGTTTTTGTTCATTATCCCTAGCAACATGGCTTCTAATATAAAAAAAACCCCTTCATTTCCAACAAAATGAAAAAAATATATATTTGTCCATATAATTATGGACATTTGCTTTTACCTATTCTATCTTGGTATAAGCTGGAATAAATAATTTAGTGTTAACCAAGGTCATTGAAAGCTGCTTTAGGTGACTGAGACTTTTTAAAGAGTGAGTTGTTTTCACATTGCTCTGACTTCTGTTTTTGTTGGCTAATCATTATCAATCATGTGAGGCTGGGCCTTTTTAATAGGTGTTGCTGCTTTTAATTTGTTGGAAGAAGAGGGGTTGACATCATAATTGTTAGGGTAAAAACATGGAATAAAAGCTGCTGTTTTGTTGATTTGTACTTTTTTTTTAAAGAAGCATGTCATTGAACATTTATAACTCTAAATGGATTAACGAAGCAAGATAATATGTTATGGGACTGAATGAAGTTGCGTTACATATTTATTTTTTCGAAAGCGCTGTCCAAATGAAGGAATTTAAAAAACAAAGTTAAAAAATGTTATTTTTGTTGATTTCCAGAAATGTTATGAACAGAAGCAATACAGAAATGGATTGAAGTTCTCCAAGCAAATTCTCACCAACCCCAAATACTGTGAACATGGAGGTATGTACACACATATTTTATCTTCTAAATATTTCAGTTTATATTTTTGTCTTGCAACGAAAAAGCAAAAGTGAGATTAAGGTATTGCTTTTCCGGCGGTGGCGTCAAACATTTATATTTAGCTCCAACGTTAAGTTTTTGTTTTTACGCTATTTCTCAACATGTACAAGTGCTAGGACACTCATACTTGTATCATAATTACAACTAATACCCTGCATCACATTATACACTACAGATGCAGAGTATGACCTACATTGCATGGTCCATTAACTTTGTTTGATGCTGAATTTTGCATTTACTTCCAATGTTAAGTTTTCGTTTTTATGCTATCTCTCAACAAGTACAAGTGCTAGGACACTTGTACTTGGATCATAGTTACAACTAACACCCTGCATCACATTATATACTGCAGATGCTGAGTGTGACCTGCATTTCATGGTCCATTGACATTGTTTGATGCTGAATTTTGCATTTACCTCCACATTAAATTATTTGTTCCAGCTTATACCAAGTTAGAATAGGTAAAAGCAAATGTACATAATTATATGGACAAATATATATTTTTTTCATTTTGTTGGAAATGAAGGGTTTTTTTTTTATATTAGAAGCCATGTTGCTAGGGATAATGAAACTAACAAGAATTCCGCAGAATGATATGTCATGCCGTGTCCGCTTTGACCGTTAATACACACATGGGAGAAAAAATGCGGAATTCTTGTTAGTTTATCTACAGCTCTGCTGTTAGAACATCCTTTTTGTCCATTCAATAAAAACCAAGCTGGGGCATGGATTTCTGAATATTTTTGAGATCCTAATCTTTGGAATGGAATGAGCATACATGTGTTTCATATCCAAGTAGTACATGTATCAACAGCAATAACTCTATGCTTTCCAGAGATTTAATGCTCTGCAGATAATTTTCAAGATATCTGTGATTGGTGTCCAGTAAGGACAGATTTGTTCTTAACTGAACTTGGCCCAACTTGACTTTCTCATAAAACAGTCATTATTTTTATTATTTCTGGCATTTGAGATTGTTTTCTTGATAGTATATTATAAATTTATTTATTGAATTTTACAGAGACTTTGGCCATGAAAGGCCTGACCCTGAATTGTCTTGGCCGGAAAGATGAGGCTTACGACTACTGTGAGAAGGGGACTGAGAAATGATCTCAAGAGTCATGTCTGTATCCTTTCATAGAGAAATTCAATTTTGAAGTAAGAGAGCTTGTTAAGTTTCTACCATCTGTATATAAGAAGATCAAGACAACATATGTACTGGTACAACCAGTTATCAATTATTTGCACTGTACAGGTAGTATAAATGCAGTTGATAATCTGGGATGGCAGCTCACACCAGAAGTCATAATGTTTAAAAGTAACTCTCAGTACTGATTCTACCCAGGAAACAGATGAGTGATTCTCAAACAAGCTAACATAAACTGGTATAATTTTTTTTAGACTAATGTAGACTTATTTTAATCAGTTAATAACAAATTATTTAGACTACTAAACTGTATATCTTTAAACTATTCTTGAAACGGCTTCTTTAAAGGCCATTTAAGGGGCACTCCAGCATTTGTCTCAGAAATAGTATTATTCACCTAGCACTTGAATTCTTCAAAACTTTTGCAAAAATCTTACTTTCCTCTAAATCATCATTTTTCTTTGCATATCTTTTTTCATTTTAATGCCTAAAATGAAACATACTAAATATTATGTCTTCAACTGATTAATACAAGTGTTACTAATGAAATATATTTAAATGAGTGCCTTAAACTGCGCTTGAAAATGTGTTAAAAGGTGTTTACTTGCACTTACCCCAGCGCTTGCATTCCTTCCTGTGGAGAACCCTGAATGGTCAAATTGGATAATTATTGTTGGAGTGTGCAATATAGCACCCACATTTCTCTTTGGATCTTCATCAAACTTGCACAAGTTGTATATCCATTATATCTCAAATAATCTCTTGAACTAGCCAAGTTGGAATCGGAGTTGTGTCCCTTGAAACGTAAATGTGTACTCTACAAACCGCAGTTTTCAGTGGATCATCACCAATCGTACACAGTACTAGTTGTATATAACTGTATTGTATTGGAAAATTCTTCCTCAAGCCAAAATTATTGTTAAGTTATGAGCCTGACTTAATTTATTTATAGATGGCTATGCCAAAGTTAAGAGATTTAGGGGCCATCGTGGCCATCTAGTTAATTTCACCATGCTTAAATTCCTCAAGGATCTTGTCTCCTTTTCCAAAATACTGGAAAAATACAAATGCTTTGCTCCTTAACACAATGTTCTTAGGTTGGCACGTATACGGTCTGCTGCAGAGGTCGGACAGGAAGTATGACGAGGCAATCAAATGTTACAGGAATGCCCTAAAATGGGATAAGGTAATGTTTCTGCATATATCTAGTTTAAATATTCCACACTGAAGTTATTCAACTTTGATTTGCCTTAAAATCACTTTGATCTCATACAGCTGCAGTGCATAAGACCCAAGGTCGGGTGATGCTGGGTTTGATCCTCCGTCATGGCTATCTATGATGTCATTGATCAAGACACTCAACACGCATATGCTTAACCCTTTATTTCATATAGACGCCTTTGGACACCTCTAATACAGACACCTTCTGACACCTCTAATATAGAAGGCTTTTGAATTACTGGGTGAATTATGTTTATATTACTGACAAGGAGTGGAAAACAGTGCAGGAAGTGTTCAGATTGCTCGTTACGAGCAATCTGAACTCTTCCTGCACTGTTTTCAAAAGCCTTCCTGTGGTTGGTATCTATGGAAGTAAAGGGTTAATGGTTCTACCCAGACTTCAAGTGTGCATTGTCTCAGATTATGAAGTTAAATAGACATGTTTAAAGCTGCGTTTGTCAACTGAAACGCAGCTTGGTCCATAAATTCATGAGATTCCTGTAAATTTTATGTGTTCACAAGGAATGAAGAATTTAGTTGGATATTACAATTACTACTTGTTACTGTATAGTTTGTAGTGCCTGTTATCTCAGTTAGTATTGTGCATCTGACTGTCAGTCCACAGATCATGAGTTTGTATTCTCACCAGCAATTCTCTGTGATAGGCCGTGAACGTTTTTGTTCTTTGGTCATGACTCACCTGAATATCTAGGAAACTAGTAGTCAGTGACTTGTAGTGATATGGTGTGGACTTGTGATATGGTGTGTTTAGTATTGTTTAATTTCCTAGCTGATCTCAGGAACGACGATAGTTGACCATGCACTGACCACCATTACATAATTGAAATACTCTTTAAAAAAGGCACTTAGTAAAGCCTACACAAAAAACAATCTGTATTGCAGTACAGCTTAATATGTACTGCAACAAGAATTTCAACTGAGAATAATTAATATAAAAAAAATGCAATACAGACTGAATACTGTATTGAGTTACGTAAAACTAAAGAAAAGCGCTTGAAATCATAAATACCATTATGCCCAGGCCTTCTAAAATTCCAAAATGCAAATCGGTCCAGGTTTTTTACTACTGTAAGAATCGCACTTATTTTTTAAAAAAAAATCACTATATGACATGCATACCCCACCCACCATGTCAGCTGCACCATGTATTTTCTCCGTTTATTCATTAATAGGGAACTATTTCAAGTTTATTTGTGTATTATTTATAAAATACTTTATCACATTGTGTACATTTTAATGACTGACATTACGTTTCCATTTCACTGAATAATTTCATTATATTAAAGGCATAGTGCCACCATTGCAAAAAGGAAGTGCTTCCGTGGGGTAGTCGCATAATGGCGGTTGTAAATTATCCTCAATTCTTCTTCTTTAAAAATGCATTTTCCTATTTTTAATGCTCATTTTTTATTTGAATGGCATTATTGATGTATTTTGAACATTTTGATAGCATTGTCATGTTTGAATTGTGAATTTAGAAAAAAAAAATGATCCTTGGAAATTGGGGTATGAATTCATGATTTCGGAAGTCTACTTTCACTTTGTCACCAGTGTACACACTGAGCAGAAAAAAAATCTCTTATATGACATATGACCCCTACTTTTCTCATCATATTTTGATAGTGCAGAGGTTGACAAACAGTAAAATGTAGGTTTCACTTCTTTCATTTGGGACCCTCTATGAATGACAAGCCTTCAAACTTTTATTATTTACTATAGAATAAAGAACAAAAATCAATGGTGGGGTTACACCTATAAGAGAGTCTTGAGTGAACCGGAAATGACGCAAGTTCCGGAAGCTGCGTGAAATAATCGTGGAAACCAATGTAACGGTTCATTCAACTTTTTTATTTTTGATATGCGTTGTGCTGTAACTAGCTACCAAAACCAGCTCATAATTATAGTTATTTTTAAAACAAATGAAACAAACAAGTAACACTGCACGTTTTATCAAATATTTTAAATGACGCAAACAATATTCGGTCCTGCCGTCCCAGCTTTGGCAAGCGGTATATCAAAGAAATTACGGACGCAAACACAATCTTTTGATGAACCGACAGAACGCTATGGGTCGCTGATCACACATTGAAGGCATGCTACATAGCGATAGACTCTTCCGATAAACTCCCCCTAATATCATTAATGGTTTAGTCAAAATTGACATCATTTCGCACAGCAGGTGACAAAACAATCAGATTATTGGGTCAAATGATATTGCCGCAAGGCGAATTTCACAGGTCAGTATGGCATGGTAAGAGCAATTTATGAGAATTTTTACGACCGATAGAAAATATCTGGACCGATTTTTTTTTAAACTTTGAAAATATCTGGACCGATTTTTTATTAAACTTTGAAACGAAAATCGGTTTTGAACTTCAGAAATCGGTCCAAAAACCGATAAACCGGCAATTTTAGAAGGCCTGATTATGCCTTATACACCTATACATGTGTCATCAAAGGTTCATCAATCATCATTGAAACTTATCTGAGCAGATTATCTATAATAGTTTTTTCACTTTGTTACTGTAAAGAGGCTTGACACAATCTTAACAGTCTCGGCCATGCAAGAAAATCAAGATCATGGTGCCAGTGAAATGTAATTCAAACCATCAACCTGCCCAACTGAGAATATTTTCAAACAACATACAAAGAATGGCAAAGCAGCATTAAGTGTTACCCCTGTCTCTTCGTTCGTAGATTCCTTCGTGGTCTAGTGGTGGAGCATCCGCCTCGCAAGCGGAAGGTCGTGGGTTCAATCCCCAGCCGGGTCATACCAACATACCAAAGACTTTAAAAATGGTACTAGAAGCTTCCTTGCTTGACGCTCAGCATTTAGAGGAGAGTTCTAGGTCTGGTCGGCCCGGTGTCAGTATAATGTGACTGGGTGGGGTATCATACCATGTGTCTGCCGCATGATACTCCAGTGTGACAGCTCTTAGAATACTGTCTCATGTAGACACCGTCGCGATATGACTGAAAAATTATTGAAAGCAATGCTAAACACCATACAACAACAACAATAACTCTTCGTTCGTCTTGGAAAAAATGGTTTTCCAATCAATAACTACTGAAGGAGTATTTAATAAATATGTTGTGGGCAGCTGTATAATGATAAAATATGATAAAAGTTGTATATTTGTCAATGTTGATAAAATTTTACAGGAGTTTGGTCCCGTTTTTACTTAATTTTCGGTAAAAAACAAGTTTCTGGTCAAAAGATGGCATTCATGTCAACTTACACATTTTCTAGTTAAACTGAATGGACAAGCAACAATGTAAATATAACAATTGTTGAAATGTTGATATCCATGTTTTATGATTGGAACTTCAAGCATGCCAATCTGTCAAATAATATAAGAGTAGAGAAGTGTCTATGTTTTGGTTGTCTTTCTTTTTCAGGACAATCTTCAGATCTTGAGAGATTTGTCATTGTTACAGATACAGATGAGGGATTTGGAGGGGTATAAGGTGAGTGATATGGTTGGTTCACATAATATAATCTTGGTTAATAAGGAAAACGAAGGCAGCTCTTTTAATATTAAATTGCTTTCTTCAATGTCACAGCAGAATAAAAAATTCCAACCCTGCCATAGTCTCCGTCAGGGTTAGAAATTTCTTATAAAAGCTACTCTTCCTCCCCATTCTAAATTTTTAATTGAATGCTTAAAATCAAAGAATGAATAAGGTCATTTTCTTAAATCTTACTCGTCCTAACCAAATGTTCACATGTTATGGCGAGAGGATGAAGCTCTGTCCATGATGATTGATATATGACATCTCATTGTCATAAGTCTTTCCCAGTAACTTAAGTTATCAGTTATTATAGTTCATGTGATGATTACAAATGGATCCTTCTTACACTGACCAAGGTGGGCTTACTCACCCATGTAACCTTGGTCTGTGAGTGAAGATAATTTGTTCTGATGTCCTGTTGTACTGTCAATCAAGCAGGATTAGATTGGAATATTACAAATGTTATAGTTCATGTGATGATTACAAATGGATCCTTCTTACACTGACCGAGGTGGGCTTACTCACCCATGTAACCTTGGTCTGTGAATGAAGATAATTTGTTCTGATGTCCTGTTGTACTGTCAATCCAGCAGAGTTAGATATGAATATTACAAATATTATAGTTCATGTGATGATTACAAATGGATCCTTCTTACACTGACCAAGGTGGGCTTACTCACCCATGTAACCTTGGTCTGTGAATGAAGATAATTTGTTCTGATGTCCTGTTGTACTGTCAATCCAGCAGAGTTAGACATGAATATTACAAATGTTATAGTTCATGTGATGATTACAAATGGATCCTTCTCACACTGACCAAGGTGGGCTTACTCACCCATGTAACCTTGGTCTGTGAATGAAGATAATTTGTTCTGATGTCCTGTTGTACTGTCAATCCAGCAGAGTTAGATATGAATATTACAAATGTTATAGTTCATGTGATGATTACAAATGGATCCTTCTTACGCTGACCAAGGTGGGCTTACTCACCCATGTAACCTTGGTCTGTGAATGAAGATAATTTGTTCTGATGTCCTGTTGTACTGTCAATCCAGCAGAGTTAGATAGGAATATTACAAATGTTATAGTTCATGTGATGATTACAAATGGATCCTTCTTACGCTGACCAAGGTGGGCTTACTCACCCATGTAACCTTGGTCTGTGAATGAAGATAATTTGTTCTGATGTCCTGTTGTACTGTCAATCCAGCAGAGTTAGATATGAATATTACAAATGTTATAGTTCATGTGATGATTACAAATGGATCCTTCTCACACTGACCGAGGTGGGCTTACTCACCCATGTAACCTTGGTCTGTGAATGAAGATAATTTGTTCTGATGTCCTGTTGTACTGTCAATCCAGCAGAGTTAGATTGGAATATTACAAATATTATAGTTCATGTGATGATTACAAATGGATCCTTCTTACACTGACCGAGGTGGGCTTACTCACCCATGTAACCTTGGTCTGTGAGTGAAGATAATTTGTTCTGATGTCCTGTTGTACTGTCAATCAAGCAGGATTAGATTGGAATATTACAAATGTTATAGTTCATGTGATGATTACAAATGGATCCTTCTTACACTGACCAAGGTGGGCTTACTCACCCATGTAACCTTGGTCTGTGAGTGAAGATAATTTGTTCTGATGTCCTGTTGTACTGTCAATCTTGCAGAGTTAGATATGAATATTACAAATATTATAGTTCATGTGATGATTACAAATGGATCCTTCTTACACTGACCAAGGTGGGCTTACTCACCCATGTAACCTTGGTCTGTGTGTGAAGATAATTTGTTCTGATGTCCTGTTGTACTGTCAATCACGCAGAGTTAGATATAAATATTACAAATATTATAGTTCATGTGATGATTACAAATGGATCCTTCTTACGCTGACTAAGGTGGGCTTACTCACCCATGTAACCTTGGTCTGTGAGTGAAGATATTTTGTTCTGATGTCCTGTTGTACTGTCAATCAAGCAGGATTAGATTTGAATATTACAAATGTTATAGTTCATGCAATGATTACAAATGGATCCTTCTTACACTGACCAAGGTGGGCTTACTCACCCATGTAACCTTGGTCTGTGAGTGAAGATAATTTGTTCTGATGTCCTGTTGTACTGTCAATCAAACAGGATTAGATTGGAATATTACAAATGTTATAGTTCATGTGATGATTACAAATGGATCCTTCTTACGCTGACCAAGGTGGGCTTACTCACCCATGTAACCTTGGTCTGTGAATGAAGATAATTTGTTCTGATGTCCTGTTGTACTGTCAATCCAGCAGAGTTAGATATAAATATTACAAATATTATAGTTCATGTGACGATTACAAATGGATCCTTCTTACACTGACCAAGGTGGGCTTACTCACCCATGTAACCTTGGTCTGTGAGTGAAGATAATTTGTTCTGATGTCCTGTTGTACTGTCAATCAAGCAGGATTAGATTGGAATATTACAAATGTTATAGTTCATGTGATGATTACAAATGGATCCTTCTTACGCTGACCAAGGTGGGCTTACTCACCCATGTAACCTTGGTCTGTGAGTGAAGATATTTTGTTCTGATGTCCTGTTGTACTGTCAATCAAGCAGGATTAGATTTGAATATTACAAATGTTATAGTTCATGCAATGATTACAAATGGATCCTTCTTACACTGACCAAGGTGGGCTTACTCACCCATGTAACCTTGGTCTGTGAGTGAAGATAATTTGTTCTGATGTCCTGTTGTACTGTCAATCAAGCAGGATTAGATTGGAATATTACAAATGTTATAGTTCATGTGATGATTACAAATGGATCCTTCTTACGCTGACCAAGGTGGGCTTACTCACCCATGTAACCTTGGTCTGTGAATGAAGATAATTTGTTCTGATGTCCTGTTGTACTGTCAATCCAGCAGAGTTAGATATAAATATTACAAATATTATAGTTCATGTGACGATTACAAATGGATCCTTCTTACACTGACCAAGGTGGGCTTACTCACCCATGTAACCTTGGTCTGTGAGTGAAGATAATTTGTTCTGATGTCCTGTTGTACTGTCAATCAAGCAGGATTAGATTGGAATATTACAAATGTTATAGTTCATGTGATGATTACAAATGGATCCTTCTTACACTGACCAAGGTGGGCTTACTCACCCATGTAACCTTGGTCTGTGAGTGAAGATAATTTGTTCTGATGTCCTGTTGTACTGTCAATCCAGCAGAGTTAGATATAAATATTACAAATATTATAGTTCATGTGATGATAACAAATGGATCCTTCTTACACTGACCAAGGTGGGCTTACTCACCCATGTAACCTTGGTCTGTGAGTGAAGATAATTTGTTCTGATGTCCTGTTGTACTGTCAATCAAGCAGGATTAGATTGGAATATTACAAATGTTAAAGTTCATGTGATGATTACAAATGGATCCTTCTTACACTGACCAAGGTGGGCTTACTCACCCATGTAACCTTGGTCTGTGAGTGAAGATAATTTGTTCTGATGTCCTGTTGTACTGTCAATCAAGCAGGATTAGATTGGAATATTACAAATGTTAAAGTTCATGTGATGATTACAAATGGATCCTTCTTACACTGACCAAGGTGGGCTTACTCACCCATGTAACCTTGGTCTGTGAGTGAAGATAATTTGTTCTGATGTCCTGTTGTACTGTCAATCAAGCAGGATTAGATTGGAATATTACAAATGTTATAGTTCATGTGATGATTACAAATGGATCCTTCTAACACTGACCAAGGTGGGCTTACTCACCCATGTAACCTTGGTCTGTGAGTGAAGATAATTTGTTCTGATGTCCTGTTGTACTGTCAGTCCAGCAGGATTTGATTGGAATATTACAAATATTATAGTTCATGCGATGATTACAAATGGATCCTTCTAACACTGACCGAGGTGGGCTTACTCACCCATATTTACATAAAACATAGACAAGAGATTCTTAAAGGCCCATCGCCGGTAGCTCCTACACACAGTATTATAGGCGGGGCTTATCACTAGCAGCCGACAAGTTTACTACAGTTATTTGATAATACTCATGTCCAACATAAGCTGTAACTACCAGCATAGCCATAGACGATACTGCCTGTTACAAGTTAACACACACTGAATTTCTTGTAAATATATTTCATTGATATTATGGAAGTTAATCTAAGCAACAATGTTTCTTGTACGTGCAGGTTCCTCAGTATTATGGATTAAAATAAAGGTTTCCCCCAGATTAAGTACAGCAAACACAGCACTCAAATATATTGCAATGGACATCTTATCTGCATGCATAATAAACAAAATTGCTAATTAGGTACATCCAATTTACAGTATCATGCTGGGTTACATATAACACATCTCTGGTCATGATCAAAGAGATAAAGTGAAATTATTTGGGTCAAGTTCCATGGATTAGTACATTATTTTCTTAGAGAGAATGAAACTATTTATGAAAAATGGTTTATCTTATTTATTATGGACTTATAATATCAAACAGGCATACATGTTGTATTGAATTGTAAATAAATTGCTTGGACACAAGTAAAGGGCAAACAATTATTTGTGAGACAAAACATACAAAGATTGAAAAATACAGAAACCCCTTTGACATAATAGAATGACCCATTCCATTTAGGTTCACAATTTCCCTGGCAAAACTTACAAATGGAAGAAAATCATGGAAATACTTTGAAGGTTTCGAGGGAACAGTTTTGTATATTATTCCATTTATTTGATTATAATGTGTGATTTTGAGGATCATTTAGTTACACCAGACTGGTCAATTAATGTTGATGAAAATAACTATAGTTAGAAACAGAACATACTTGCAGGAATATTTATTGTCAGATGGCAATCAGGACAAAAATTGAGGCACAGATGGGGAAAATGATAACATGATTATTGATACTGATGATGATGATGAAAATAAATGTGGATATTGTTTTCATGTCCGTTTATAACATTTCAACATCAGTTTTGGCTAGGTGAATTTTCATTTCCTAATCAAAGAAACAGTCATTTACCAAAACGTAGATACAGAAAATACTGGAATATGTTTTCAAATGTAGGAGTTTGGTTTCTACTTAATTATGTAATCACAAAAGCAAAGAATATTGAACCAACCAAGATCTAAATTATGCCAAGTTGTGTTTTGAACCTAGTACATGGTGCATACACATACATCCAATGCCACCTATATAGCACTAAGTGGTTTTAATTGAAGGCTGTGATATAAGAACTGTATAAACAATAAAATGACATTTACTTGCTAAAAAAACAAAAACTTAAAGTTATTTCCAAAAGTAAGCTATTGTGAATTATGGGATTCAAAACAATGATCAACCAAGGTTAGTGTGAATAGTTACTTATTTGCATCCAAATAAAAAAGCATGTATGCATGTATCTGAGATAAGCCATCAACTACAATGTATAATCATTTGTTTATAATATGAAAAAGGCAGAAATATTATGAAGATTAATCTTCCTAAACATGTAATTCACAAACTGAAAGTCAAACACATTATTCTACTCTGAGATATCAAACACTGCATGGCTCCTCAAAGTGGGTTATACACATCTCCGAGCAAGTGTTGCTGTTTACACCACGTGACAAGGGTCAGACAGGGTTCAAAATTCAAATATTTAGCAAATTTTCCTTGATATTTCAATTTTGTAAGGACTTCTACTCCTTTGTTTCAGGGAGCTTTTGTGAATAAAGGGTATTTTTATAAAGACAAAATATGTCCCTACAACTGCACTTCTTTTTGAAAATAATGACAACTTTGTTACTATGTTTTACAGAAAACATCTCCCAATTCAACAATGTTGCAAGAAAGTGCCACCATTTGAAATTAGGCTCCTCCCATTTCTTTTTATAGAAAAGTTTGGGGTTTAACATCAGAATGTCACAATTGATGACGAATCAGAACAATATAGTTTGAAATCTTATGAATAATCTGTGTCATTTGTGACTACTTGGTAAAATATTTCTTTAGTAACATTAAAATAGAAAGTATTTAAGAATTTGGTATATGCAGGTAAGAACAAGTTCCAGATTTAATTCCTGTCTGTTGTTTGACAACTGTTAATTTATCTTTCATAAAAAATTAACGGAAGTTAATAATTATTTCAGGAAACTCGTTATCAACTGTTGGTGCTTCGTCCTGGTCAGAGAGCCTCCTGGATCGGCTACGCTATGGCTTTCCATCTTCTCAAGGAGTATGATATGGCATTAAAGATTATAGAGGCATTTAGAAACACACAGACTGTAAGTTCATGTTCATAATTATATGTTTTAAAATACATACAATTACGGGGTTGTATTGTTTTAAAGGAGAGGTAGTATGGAAAGATGTAATTTAATATTAAAGTTTGTTTGTGTGGGAAACACTAAGTGGCACAATGATGGATGTTTTTTGTTGCAGTTCATTGTTTTAAAACAATGGATATACTGCACTTGGTTTGACAACAGTTTCTGTAGAACTTCGATTGCTTGAACCCGACAGAACTGGAAAAAATAGTTTGAGCCAAGTATTATTTAACATCATATCATACATGTACATGTATATACATTTAAATAGGAATTCTGTTGGGTAAATAAATGGATAAATGCTTTGCGCTATATGTGGTGTTCTAGTCAACAAAGTATTAGCTGTTAGTAACACGTCTGACTATCAATTCAGGTGTCGTGAGTTAGAATCCCAGCCCGGCAACTTTCTCCGTGATGATTGATATATACATATGACATTGTGTCTCATTATCATTTGTCTCTCATCGCTAATTTAAGTGAGAAAATTATCAGTTACTTACGGAGATGGGGTGTGCTCGTGTACTGGTTAAACTTTCAGGATCTCAGGAAACAGTGGTTAGGTTAACTGATCGCCTGTTAGCCCTCGATGGCATAAAATGAAGCTAAATATTCAATCAATTAATCATTTGTTACATGTGTTGGTGTCATTATTTAAATTGTGTTGTACCAAATCATGTAAGGGTTAATTGTGCTGTAACTTCTAATAAATAGTAGTTTTTTAGTCATTTAATGAATCACTAGGCAGCTGATTGTTATTTTGTAGCCGAAGCCTATGGATTATGAGCATGGAGAGTTGTTGATGTACCAAAATATGGTTCTGCGTGAGGCCGGTATGGTGGAGGAGGCATTACAGCATTTTGACAAGTACGATGGACAGATTGTAGACAGGGGCGCTCTACTTGAAACTAAAGGTACGTGTGTATGATCCAGGGCTTGAAATTTCTGATAAAAGCTACTGGTAGTCCCTTTCCAACATTGTTTATTGAATACTTACAATGAAAGAAATATTAAGGTCAGCTTCTTAAATATTACTCGTCCTGACTAAATGTTAACTCGTAATGGCAAGTGGACGAGGGGAATGATAACCAACTTTAGTTCTATAAGATTTGTTCAAATGGTGTCCCTGGGGTTAAAAACGACATTGCTCCAGGGGTTCAATTATGGGGACACTTGTCATTATTATAAACATTTTAAAAAAAGAAAAAAAGAACTGATTTTGTGTATTTTTTTAACCAGGTTTTTCAAAGTTGAAAACCTGGTTATTAGATTGACGAAGTTGACGAGCGGATGGGCGGCGTCAAGTTTTTCGTTTCCATTCAATAACAAGAGTATTTTTCATCGGAACTGAACCAAACTTACACAAAGTGTGAACCTCTATAAAATCTATGCCAAGTTCAATAACCAGCCAATTCAGACTATTATCTTTAGAGTTATGTACCTTTAATTAGTCGAAAATGCTAAAATTTACCGTTTCCGCTCAATAACTAGAGTATTCTTTATCTGAACTGAAGCCAACTTACACAAAGTGTGTATCTCTATAAAATCTGAGCCAAGTTTGATAACCAGTCAATTCTGACCAGTATCTTTAGAGTTATGGCCCTTTAATTAATCAAAAATGCTAAAATTGATTGTTTCCACAACAAAACTTATACAATTTTTCAAGCCGTAAAGTAAAAATAATCTTTTTCTTTTGTTATTTTGATGACGATACTTTAAAAGTTGGATTGATGTATTGATATACAGTATAACTTCCATATATCGAAGTTCAGGGGACCGTCATGAAAAGTTTGATATACCGGGACTTCAATACATGTGCATGTCTGGATCACTCGATGGTAATGGTAAAAGTTTGATTGGTAATGAGATCGCAACATGTATATGACTGTAGATCTACCTGTCAAAGCGTGATTAGTAACGGAGTCCATGATTAACATCAGTGAACGATGGGTAGTGTTAAGCATACGCTTATATACAAGTGAGATGACATGTCAAGTACAATCCATTATCGAAGATTTATCAATTAGCCTAATGTTTAATTTTAAATTGAATATTAGCCATAATTTGGTTAGTTAACAGCGTTTGTCGGTAATTAGCCATTGTCGGTAAATTGGTGATGTGTAATAATGACAGACGCAGTCGCCATGTTTGCGTACACAAAGTTTATGTGTTTTATCAGTTAATTATCACCATTCTGCCTTTAAGTAATCAAATGTTTATTAAAGTGTGACTCCTAACAAACATTTATCCGAGCACTCAAAGGGACTTTACGCTATATGATCATCGGGGCCTTTGTTCCTACGATCATCGTATCAGCGCAAGGCAGGTATGAAATACATGTACATCACTCCCGCGAGAAATTTTGAACAGGTAATTGATATTCGATACATAAATGGTTAATGATGTGTAAAAGGACTCTTTGGGGCCGTGAAAAAACTTTGATATACAGAAAAATTCAATATGTATAACTTCGATATATTTGCGGTTATTCCATATAGATTTAGCAGGAAAAAAGTTGGGACTTGAGAAAAAGTTTGATATACCTAGAAATAGGCATATTGAAGTTCGATATATAAAATGAAACTCCATTAACATGCACATTTGTATCTTGAAAATGGTTTGTGGTGCCCTTGCTCAGTTGATAGCCATGAGGCAAAAAATATTATAAAAAATACAAATGATTTGTTAGAGAAATGTAGAGGTCCGTTTAAAATTTTTACAACACAGCTGAATTTCTCATAATGTTTGATGCATCTTGTAATATATTTGTAGAATCAAACATCGTGTTTGAGAAATTGTCACTATCAGTTGAGCATGTGTGACTTACCTCCTATCGGTGGACACTGGAAACAATACCACCACTTAAGCCTCAATGCAACATGTGAAAATATTGATGTATTATTTTATGAATATGCATGTTTGTTTCCGAGTATAATCACATTACATCTTCCATAATGTGAATTATGGAAGTAATATTTTAGCCAAACAACCGGTGAATAGCACAGAAACAAGAGAAAAACATTATTTCATGCTTTTTTAACAAAACTATTGCATCATTGTTTTACAAATAAAAAAACAAAATTTGAATTGTATGCTTTTTTATTTTCTGCTTCAATGTACATAAAATTCTGGCATGAAAATTGAGTTAAAGATAGAATAGCTAAAATGTTTGAAAAACATGGTTTTCAGGGAATTTCCACGTCTCTTGTTTTACAGAAGCATTGTTTGGTGACGGAGGTTCAGATTTGTGAAAAAAAATGACTTTGTTGCACTGTCTTAAAGGGTCAGGAGGTGTCCCAAAAGGGTGAAAATTGGAAATTGCTAAAATTTTCTTAAGAACTGGTCAGTCAAATTTGTTCATATTTGGCATACATTATCCCTATGTATCTAGGGGTTTGAATGGAGATAAGAATTAAGGACTAATATTTATAGGGGCCCCGTAAGTGGACTTTGAATTTTACATAGTAATACAATGGGAAAACAAAAAAAATCTCATTTCTTCATCCATTTGGGTAAAATTATTATTCAGTTTGAGTTCTGAAGCATCATTTAGTCATAGAAAATAAGATTGGGTTCAATAAGGAGAATTGACTTTCCATAAGGGACCAGGTTTGGTAAAAATAATGGTTACAATAGAAAATTTTCAAAAATCTTCTCAACAACCAGTCAGTAAAATTTTTCATATTTGATATAGATTATCCCAATGAGTAAAATTTGTTCAAAATAAGGGGTTTCTATTTATAGGGGCCTTGTAAGGGGACCTTTGAGTTTAACATAGGAAACTGTGGAAAAA
This sequence comes from Panopea generosa, assembly GCA_029582155.1. Classification (NCBI taxonomy): domain Eukaryota; kingdom Metazoa; phylum Mollusca; class Bivalvia; order Adapedonta; family Hiatellidae; genus Panopea; species Panopea generosa. Next base: position 59,666,848 of record CM055896.1, read on the forward strand.
CATTTGTCCATCCATTTATGATGTTTTTTATTCAGTTTGAGTGCTGAAGCATCTTGTAATCATAAAAAATCAGATTTTGTTCAATAAGGAGAAAAGGGGCCAGGTAGGTTATATGTACATAATGGTTAAAATTTAACATTTTCAAAAATTTTCTCAACCGGCTGGTCAAATTTGTTCATATTTGATATAAGTTATCCCTATGAGAAGGGGTTTGAAGTTTGTATAAATCAAGAGTCTAGAATTAGTAGGGGCCCTGTACAGTGACTTTTAAATTTTCCATACGAATACTATGGGAAAACCGAAAATTCTATTATTTTTTTTTTTTCATTCATTTATGTAGAATTACTATTCAGTTTGAGATCTGAAGCATCTTCTTGTCATAGCAAATAAAGAAATAAAGGCAGGGGATGGGTGGGATGCAATATGGTTAGAATTGGGAATTTTCGTGAACTTTCCTCTCAATAACCGTTCTGTCAACTTGTTCACTATATATGATATAAATAATTTTTACATCAGTAATGGATTGAAGATTCTGCAAATTAAGGGGCTGGGATATATAGGGACCCTGTAAAGTGACAACTTAGTTTTACATAGGAATATTACAGGGGCGTCCATGTGTACAAAAAAAAATTCTATTTAATATCCAAAGCATTTCTGCTTATAGCAAATCCCTATCAGTGTGTGATTGAAGTTTTGACAAATGAAGGGGCTAGGATGTATAAGGGTCCTGTACGTGTACTATATTTTTTACACAGATGAATGGTGTGGGAATTTAAAGTACACTCGGGTCCAGTTATAATGTGGGGACTGGGACCCATGGAATGAAACTGTGATATACACGGAATCGCTTTATAACTATCATAAAGTGCACTGTTTGACTATACTTTATCCGGACGAGTACTGTAAACAAACACATGAGAACGTGTGATGAATATGACAAACCATTGTTTGTCGACATAAATCAATTAAAAGCGATGAAATTGTTATCATGTCAATCTGAATTATAAAGGTGTAAATGATGCCCAAATACATGGTCACAGTTTGGAAAAACATAACAAGTTTGCAAACACTTTAAAAGCGATTTAGTTCAGATTTTTTATCAATTATTATAACCCTTTTTTTTAATGAATCTAGTTGAAAATATCAATTTTAAATTTGGGAGACATAGAAAAACCGTGTTATAATGAGTTTCGCGTTATATTGGACCACCTTATAATGTGATCCAAGTGTATTTCCTTTTCATAGCAATTTTTGTTCATTAAGGGTCTGATGGGAGTATTTATCCATAAGGAACTAATACAACCCCCATAGAGAGTTAGTATTGTGAAATTTCAAAAAGTGATATGGCCCCTATGAGCCAGTAGAGCATCCTCAGGCCCAAAAGGACCTCTTCTTTAAAATAGTTCTAGACCTGAAAACTTGTACAATGTCTTTAGAAAGGTTTTCCAGTGTTACCCAGGTGTAGTAACTGAATATTACTTGGGATTACCACAGTCTTGCTACTGATTGATTTAAACACATCCTAATAAAGTGTGCTGTATTATACAATGTACTGTAGTCTTAATGTAATTGTTCCGGTATGTTTTTATTCTTGACAGGGGAACTGCTGATGCAGTTGGGACGAAGGGACGAGGCTGCCTCCATATATGCAGATCTAATTAACAGAAATCCAGAAAACTGGGCTTATTACAAAGGCCTTGAAGATGCACTTATACCAGGTAAATGTTATTGGTTATTAATTTTTGTATTTTTAGCTCGACTTTTTTTTTAAAAAAATACATACTTGCGCCGGCCGTTTTGGTTAAAGTTTTTAGGCATGCTTATACCTCAGTAACCACTGTTCGCACATCAATGAAATTTCACATAATTGTTCACTCCTATAAAGGGGACTATAGGCCAAAATAACTAACTCCCATTTAAACCTTTTTTATCCTTAGATCATTTGTTTAATTTTTAGCTATGTGTTTATGTGTCTCCTTAACCACTAACCATATGTTATGGAAACTTATGGGTGTTTTCATTATCATATATTGTATTCAAGGGGCTTAACCGGGTAAATGTAGGGGGTGGGGGGTTCTGAAGGCAGTGTAATTAAATTTTCATGGCTTGTTGGTGTTTTCATAAAAAAAAATGATGCATTGTGGGGTAAAAGTATATTAAAATTTTATGCCTTGTGGCAGGGCTTCTAAAATCGCCTGTTCTTCTGTCTTTGAACCTAATTTTGTTCTTCAAGACTGTTTTATTAGTTGCAAAAATGAGAATGAATATTTGAGTTAGGAGCGTCACAAATGTCTAGTTATCGTGTCCATTTTATTTGTTGGAAAGGTGCGTGCCCCAACAGGCATTTAATTTATATATTAAATATTGTATTACAGTTTCCGAGGAGGTTCGGTGGAAGCTGTATACAGACGTAGAGGAAAGGTTTCCCAGAGCTTCAGCGCCAAAAAGAATTCCACTTACATTTACAACAGGTAATAGTAGTAGCATGAAGGTGCATGTTCTTCTCTCAGTGCATGACATATTATAACATTACATCTTCTTCATTCATGAAATGTCATTATTATCCACATCAAGACAATGATAAATTTCTTAACTCTGTTAGACATGTTTCGGTTATTTTATAAATAAAAAAAACAGAAGAGAAAAATCACGTTCCTTCCATTTCATTAATGTTGTATATGAGTAGTTTTTTCCCTGGCTGAGAGTAGAAATATGCCATCTTGAGATACGTATCTGTTGCTACTAACCATGTCTTGGGAGTTTGAGCCCAGCTCATACAAAAATTTAATGTCGAAAAAAAAGATAGTTAAATGTAGGAAGATGGTTCTATTCAAGTTCACAGTGAGGTTTCATCCATAAATAAAACTGGATGCGATATAAGTGAGGTGAGTTATTATAGTGTCACCCCTATTGTAAGGGCCAGCCATGATTGGTTTGAAAGACACTTTTATGTTGTACACAGTTACTTTCCGAAAGCTATCCTTGCCAGTTGTGTCAGGCTGTGTACCACTCAATTTAATTAGCTGCTGGGTGAGCCCCATCAGAAAAAAAGTTTCCATCAGGATTCAAACCTTCGTCCACACACTTCTGAAGTGACACCTTAACCACTAGCCCACAGAAGATGGATATATAACCTATAATCGTGATAATGTTTTGAAATGGCATACTCGTCAGATAGCCAAAAATGGATAGATTCGGAGTTACAAGTTCAAAATACATGTATAAATACAAACATGGTTAATAGTACCTCACCTGAGCCAAAGGCTCACAGGTGAGCTTTTGTGATCGCTGGTGTCTGTCGTCCATCGTTAACTTTTAGCTTTTGACAACTTCTCCTCTAAAACCACTGGGCCAAGTCATCTTGATTCGTCAAAAAACATGGCCGCCAGGGGGCGGAGCAAGTTTAATAAGTAAAAACTTAAAAATTCTTTTGTCAGAAACTACTGGCTCGATGTTAAAATAATTTCACAGAAATGTTCCTTGGGTGACCCTTCACCAAGTTTGTTCAAACCGTAGTGATTCGTCAAAAAACATGGCGGCCAGGGGGTTTGGATTAGTTTACTATATAAGCTATAGTAAAAACTTAAAAAATCTTCTTGTCAGAAAATCACTGGGCCAATTTTGATATAACTTCACAGAACTGTTCCTTGGGCGTAGGATGTTGCTGCTGAAAGATCAAGACAATCTGCATGAATTTTCTTTTCATTTAATTTTAACGTTAGAAAATAACTATTTTAATTTCCATATTTTGTTTAAACCATTTGCAGGAGATCTGTTTCGACGGTTGATAGACAAATACCTACGGAATGGTCTCCATAAAGGTGTTCCACCATTATTTATTACTCTAAAATCAGTCTACAAAGACCCTGAGAAGGTCAGTATATATACAGATGCTTTTACATAATTATTTCATGTGCCATTCTGACTGTATATTTTGAAATTGATGATCATTATATTTCTGTTGTGTATGATATTTTAATCAGGATTTATATTTTAGTTTAAGCATAAGTATAATGCTTTTAATTTGTAAATCTGCCATCTCTGAAGAATTGTTACTTATGATGCATACATGTATTGTCACTATTGTGCTTTTAATGAAATGCCAACTATCCTTTTTAGGTTAAAGTGGTCCAAGACTTGTGTTTGGGTTATGTGGACAGTTTAAAAGAGAAAGAAGTATTTAATAAGTCAGGTTAGTGTCATTTGTTTCGCTTTGTGTGCATGGGAACTTTAGTATACATATAATTTTGTTTGAATATGGCTGCTCTACATTGATAAGCAACTGAAGAAGGTGAAAAAAATAAAACCCATCTCCTTTACTCGCCCTTACATATTTTATTGTTAAAACAAGAATTAATGAGTGGGAAGATAAATTTGTCCAAACTTTGCCCTGTTTTAAACCTTTTGATCTTTGTAAGGAAACTGCCTCTTTTATATCTGAAATATAGTTGTACCTTTGCCTCTATTTTAAAACAAACTTTATTATTGATTTATTATGGCCTAACCCAGCTGCAAAAACACCAACTTTCCATATAAATTTAAAGCTCCATAAAGACACCCAATTGGCAGATGACCAATCTCTCTTCCTGTGTTCAGGTTTTAAAAGGTTGTGTCTGTACATTTAATTGCTTGATTGAATATGTATAATTTTTGTGCCATCAAGGGCTAACAGACAATTAGTTAACATAACCACTGTTTCCTGGGATACTGGAAGGTTAACCAGTACTCGAGCGCACCCCATTTCCGAAAGTAACTTGTAACTTTACCACTTGAATCAGCGATGAGAGAAAAATGATAATGAGGCGCAATGTCATATATCAATCATCAAGGAGAGAGTTGCAAGGCGTGATTCAAACTCACGACCCTTGGATTGATGGCCAGACCGTCACCGACTGAGCTAATCGGGCCCAACTGTACATTTAAGTAAGTTTGAAAATATTTGCTGCTAAAGTACCATTGAAATATAGAAGACGATGTACGTCTTTTATCCAGCTTGATCTATGCATATAGCGATAAAAGTTCATATTTCATTCATAAAATTTATTTAGCAAGAGCTTTTCACATTAACACTCTAGAGTGGCAACCCACGATTTTCCCTTTTATGATTTGGTAAAGGCACTGAATACCTTAGAATCACATTTGTGTACAAAGAATTGTTTAAATTTTGTCTACACGATTATTTTAGTGAATAAAAACTTGTGATGTTCACATTTATAGTTTCTTGTTATAATTGTTTTTAAGGAAAAGTATAAATTTTTATTTTTATTATGAATGTTTATGTATTTGTATTGTAAATTAGAAGCTCCAAATGCAACTTGTTATAGTGTTAATTATGTTGTTTTAGAGGAGGGTAGTGAATTGGAACCTCCAACTGCCTTACTATGGGTGTATTACTTCCTTGCTCAACATTTCGACTATATTGGTGATACTCAAAAGGCACTTGGATACATAGACTCTGCAATACAACACACACCACTGTTGATTGAGCTCTACGTTCTAAAGGCTAAATTATATAAGGTACGTTTATTTCATTGAGTTTTAACTAAGCCACATGTTACTGGTGTTTCCTGTCATTTGGCCATCCTTAAAAAAATATATATGTTTTTTCCTGGTAGGTTTTGATTTTTTATTGTCATTTTCAGTGTTTCATTTACCCCTGCGTCCTGCTTCTTATACGCACAAATCTTGCGACAGACGCACAATTCTGAAATATGTGCATCCGCTGGATGCAGAAAAATTGCAGCCAATACTTCCCAATTATCTCAAATACAGACATTTAATTTCTGACTCATTGTGTTTATTGCACACTGCTTTGTAAACACTAGTGCGCGCGCATCATCGGATGAATTTCAAGAGCATCGGGTTACTACTGCACCGCTTTCTAAACAATGATGCGCGCACATGTAGCATAATCAATGTCATCAGACGGTCTCTGTTACCATTGCGAGTTACCTTGAATACTTCTTGTGTTATAGTTTCACTGAATCAAAACGGTGTTATAATTATGATAAACATTTCAATCAGCGGCGTAGCTGCTTGCAACAACGCCCGGGCTTGCATATATTTTTGAGAATGCATCATGTCTCCTGGAAATATCATCAGAACTCAGGAAATGCATCCTGAATTTTTTTTACAAGGTGAGAGGGGCATGTCCCCCATTCCCCTCCCCCAACCCTTCTAGAACCCTATGGGCTTGCACATCATTTTAGGGTCAGCTACGCCACTGTTAATAAAGGAGATACAGTGTGTAATGTTATTTGAACCACATCAGCAAACACTGTCTGTTTTTTTGACAGGCTAAGCTGCACAAGTGGTATTTTTTAATGTTTTTAACTGTTCTAGTCAATGTTTACTGTTGTTTAATACTCATTTATGCTTGTGGTTGTTTAAATGGTGCACAGCTTAAGGTTCACACAGTGCAATGGTGAAGTATCTTCATTTTCACAATGTTGCATCATTTGAAATTATAATGATTTAGTTAAAATGTCTCGAAAAATGGGACTCACACTTTCATTTTTTGGACTCAAAGATTTGTAGTCCAGCGAGTCCTGGGACTCGTACATTGGAATTTGTAAATAAATCACTGCATTTTAAACTAAAGTAGACAGAATTCATTAAAATAAAAAGACAATGCTTTCAAAGTGAATAAAAAAATTCTGGCAGCTACAATTTGAGTGGGTCGGTAGAGCATGAGAAACACTTCTAAATATAACATTGTATGTTTTCTTTGTCTTGTTTTTGTAAATTTAAACAAGTTTCCGATTTAACAGGGCAATAATCGAAACTTGTTTTTGTAGCATGCGGGTGATAATGAAGAAGCAGTACGCCTGATGGATGAAGCCCAGTCGTTGGACACAGCAGATCGCTACATCAACTCTAAATGTGCCAAGTATATGTTGAGGGCTAACCTCATTCAGGAGGCTGCTGATATGTGTTCCAAGTTTACTAGGGTATGTAATTAAGTCACAGTTCGAAATGGTTCCTGATTCTAGAGAAAGATCACATAGCCACAGAGTCCAACAGTCTTGAATATTTTCCTGGAAAGCTCAAGAATGTGTTTCAAATAAGGTTAAAAATATATTCAAAGAGGATCTACAACTTCAAATGGTCAAATCTAATTCATGTTATTTAAAAATCATATGTGTACACTACAGCCGAACCTTTGATTTAACCAAAGAGGATGAAGTGTACATGCATTTCAAAAACAATTCATACTTCTGTGAATTATAACTGAAATATAGATAATTTTTCTATAAATTCTTTAAATAGTGTTCCCTACAGACAATATTGTAACCACTTAAATGAAGGGAAGTGTTGATAAAATTTTTACGTCTTCGAACAATTGTAATTGTCTTGGTATATAATGACAAAGTTACTAAGTTTTTCTAGGCACTGCCAAGCATATGTAGTATTCTCTGTAAGCAGAACGGTTTCGTTAGACATGTTGCCTTACACATTTATGGAGAAATCAATAATGAATCTACAAATAATTATATGTGCTTCTATCTTAAATAGGCATCTTCACAATTACTGAAATTCTTTTTAGCTGGCCGGGACGAAGTCCAAGGAGAGCTATTGCCATGACCCCAGCATCAGGTTCAACTTTTGCGTTTAAGTTTCAGATATCTATGCAACCACTCATTGGATATGAATGAAACTTTGCATTTGTGTTCACCATCATCAATGGAACACACAGAGACAAAAACCATAACTCTGGATTGCATTTTGGCAGAGTTATGACCCTTTTTCAACTTAATTTTTCAGGTTAAAGTTTTTAATCAGGTAAGATCTCTATGCAACCACTCATTGGATATGATTGAAAGTTTGCATGTGTGTTCACCATCATCAATGGAACACACTGAGACAAGAACCATAACTCTGGGTTGCATTTTGGCACAGAAATGGCCATTTTGGACTTTAATTTTTTGTCTGTAGACACCCAGGTTAAACTTTTGCGTTTAAGTTTTGGTGTTTGCCTCCAATCTCAGTCTTTGCATGGGTGGTTAGTTTTATCCCATCGGGGAGCTTTGTTGTCTTCTGACAATATATGCTTAACCAAGTTTGCACAAATGGTACCCATATGTGTAAAGTATACATGTTCATGTAGTTTCACCATAGGTTGTGTATTTGACACAGTCATATGGTTTAATGCACACCATAGTTAGCTTCAATTGATTTGGACATGCTTACTGGGACACGTGTAATGTATGATGTATATTTTGCAGGAGGGTGTGTCTGCCACAGATAATTTAAATGAGATGCAATGTATGTGGTTCCAAACGGAGAGTGCAGCTGCTTACCAAAGACTGGGCAAATGGGGAGAAGCTCTTAAAAAGTGTCATGAAATTGATAGGGTAAGCTATATCATCTGTATATATGTGTATATATATATATATATAATTGGTTTTGTTTTTAGATCTATTTAATAACCGTGACTTAAAACTTAATATTCATTACTTAAAACTCATGGGTGAAAGTTTTCCGTATTGATACAAAGTTCCCTATTGAAAGACTTCACCAGTGTCAATTTACTAATTCATCTAAATCTGTTGAGATTTTTAGGTGGGGATAGGGTGTGTGTGTTTGTACTTTGAATATCAAATAGTTTTAATCTTTCCAGAGACAATTTTTGAGAGAAATAGAGCTAAAACTATTCCTGTAAACATTCGTTGTCATGTTCAATGAAACCGCAATCCTTATTCTTAAGCGTTAATATAATTCTGATGAAAATCGTTTGCTTGACAAAGATCGCTTGGGAAGGGAGATAATGGCATAAGATCGATTCTCAGGCGGTCAGGCAAAATTATCAGCCTTGCTACTCTCCGCCAGAAATACGTGATAAGTGCTTCATAATTTCAAGTTCCCGTGGAAAATCGACAAAAAATGCGGTTTCTTTCACCAGAAACGGACACAAAATTGCTTGAATCGAGCGTCGGAAATAAATGACGATAGGCTTGGCTTCACCAGAAAGACAGTGCAGTAAATGTTTTGGGTGATTGGTGCTTCAGAGGCCTTTTATTTCAGGGTTGAAAAATCATTTTCGGACCTGGACCCGCAAGGGTGCCTAGGCTGCCCCCTTGACTCCCAGCCTGTTATCACTATTACAGAAATTATTAACTTTCACCCCTGTTAATTCTTGAAAGATGATTCAACTGCCAACAGGGCTCTTGCTCGCACTTTTGGGAATGGGGTCGGGGGGCCCTGACTTTTTTAAAGAAATTGGGGGAAATTACATAGCACAGGTTCCTTCAATATATGTAACAATATGTGTGTAATTTAATTCAATGTATAAAAAATGTGATGTTTTTGTAAAAGGCTACATAAAAATCATTTAAAAAATCTCCAAACTTTCCCCCCAAATATTTCTTTTGGTTTCTTTGCATTCTGAAATTGGGAACTTTGTTACTTTAGATTAGGAAAAAAAAGATACTATTTGCCATTGGGAATGGGGCAGAATAATGGCCCCAAAAATGGACAAACAAGAGCCTTGACCAATGTTTATGCTCTGTCATCATCAGAGGAGGAAGTAAATAGTGTAGGGGGCGTTTGTTTGGGTAATTTTCCTCCTTTTCTGTAACTGCGGTCAGTTAACTTCTAAAAAAATATATGGCTGGAATGCGAGGCACATGAAGACGAAATGTCACATGCACTTTCACCATTCAAAAGTCAAGGTTGCTACCAATGTCAAGGGCCAATTTTTTTGAGCTGCAACTTAGCAATGAATGGTCTGATTTTAAAGCTATTAGGCAGTAGTGTTCTGCACATGAGTTTTATACAACTCACTTCATACCAAGATCAAGGTAGCTGCAGAGGTCAAATAACTAACAGTTTTATATCTGCATTGGATAGTCTGATTTTAAAGTTATGATAATGAAGGTGCTTATTGGACATTACTTTATTCTCAGAAGAAGGTGAATCACACAAGAGTTTAGAAAACAAATATTTAAATCTTTATGTGATTTGCAAGAAAAAAAGAATAATCGGGAGTCGAAAGATGAGACAATTCTCGATACCACTATTGCAATCCTTGATATCACTATTTCAATCCTAGATACCACTATATTATAAAGCCTCTGGTGATACTTGGTTTTAATAAAAAAAACACAGTAAAACCTTCGATTGAAGTGTCCTTATCACAACCTAATATTTATGAATAATTCTTACATGTGTTATACACCGTGACATAAAACAGCGAAGTATGAAAAATGTTTTTATTTGTATTTTACACCCATTCATTTGTATTAAACATTTTATAGTGTTATATGTGCTTTTGCAGCATTTCACAGAAATTATCGAGGATCAGTTTGATTTCCACACATACTGTATGAGAAAGATGACGTTGCGGTCGTATGTAGGCTTGCTACGGCTAGAGGATGTATTGCGACGGCATCCTTTCTACTTCAAAGCAGCAAAAATAGCAATAGAAGTAAATATAATATTCTGATTTATTTTATTCATCATGTAGGTATCTTTAGTAATTGTCACATGTTACAACGTGGAAGCAGGCCAGGCCCAGTTAGCTATACCAGTAGTGCCTCTGACGCGAATATTTATACAAACAAAATGGCATGAACGTTCTGCAACATCTAAACTTCTCTACTCACATTATTTCCGAAATATAAATTACATACCTTTTCCTTTTCTTTGGTGTCCCCTCTGAGTCAGAACAGTCTAAGGCATGTTTATAAATATTCACCCCACACCGCTGAGGTCTTTGGTTGGAGCCCAGCTTTGTCCAAAAACTGTGTAGTTGGCAAATTCCTTGCATTTTGACATTTTCTTCTAACAATAAAACTGTATGCCGTAGATAACCTGTAATTTATCGAAAATGGTATTAAACCCAATTCATTTCCTTTGTGTTGATTCATTATATACAGTCAATCTTGCAGTAGCAACCACTTGTTATAAGCGACCCCCTGAAGTAAGCGACCACATTAAATCCCCCCCCCCCCCAAACGAATTTCATTCATAATTACACATGCAATAATCGACCACTTGCTCTCTGCGACCAGCGACAGCTTAAAATCCATCAAATTTCAACAAATATCCTTTACCATACGACCACGAATACACAAGGTGTGAAATTTCAGCATCATGTTTTGTGTACGTGACAATGTGTAAGTGTAAAATTGTCGATCTCCGAGGTAACGTTCTAAAAATAACCTGAGGCCAAATACTGCAGTGTCTCGTGGTAAAAGCCAATAATTGTTCAATAACAAGTCATAGAGTTAAAACACTTTAACCCCAATTATATATCAACGTTTGAACCTTGTTTGGGTGGAATAAATTGAAATGTTGGCTATTTGTTTTATTACGATTAAAGGATAGTCAATTACTTAAATAGAATTTAAGATTGGACAGTTTGAGGTTTGTTTGTTGTTTGTTTTTATTACGACAAAAAATATTAAAAATGTTTGATCGGACATTTTGATCAGGTTAAATTGGAAAATTGAGATTGGACTGTGTGCCGTTTGTTTTTATATTCTTTTATTATGATTAAAAATTATAATTATGTTTGATTAGATTAAACTGGAAACTAAAGACAAGACAGTTTGTCATTGTTTTCATGGACGGTTTGAAAGTTTTTTACGACAGAAATGAGTAAACTTAAGACAATGAATATCAAGGTTTATTTGACTGGGATTCAATATTGTGATTTCATACTGCGATATTCTATCAATGTTGTCATATCTTCGGCAAAGAGAAAATGTCTAACATTAGAACAGCGGGTGAAAGCCCTAAAAATGATGGAAACGTACATGCATTATATAAGAAAAGAAAAAAAGACCAACAAAAAAAACATTTTACCCCAATAAGAGACCACCTGCCTTAAGAGACCACTTTTCAGATTTCCCTTTGGTGGTCTCTTAAGACAGGTTTGACTGTATCATAAAGGTCATTATTAAAGTACAATGTTTTATCTTTTTCAGATATATTTACATTTACATGATCACCCAATATCGGACAGTGATAAAGACAAGCTGTTGGATGCAGGTAAGTCCCTTGTTTTAAATCCATTGTACAAAGATGGGGAAATATTTTTGTTAAGATTAAGTGGGTCATCTTTTTATTATTGTGTTTAAAGGTATCTCAGTATCATTTATATGATGAACTGAATTCAATAATATGTAAACATAATTACAGGTCAAATAAAAAATAAGATGTCTACATGTACATGTCTTATTTGATAATTTAGCCGTGATGATTGTCATTCGTCTCTTACCATTCATTTAAGTGAGAAAGTTATCAGTTTTTTTATCAGTGTGCTTGAGTTTTGGTTAACCTTCTCAGATCCTAAGAACGAGTGGTATGGTAAACTTGGTCTGTTGGTCCTCAGTGGCATAAAAAATGATGCTTAATATTGAAACAGTTAACATTTCACTGAAACTGATGGGTGTTTAACTTACAAATGACATGAGATGGATTGTTTGGTGGTGTTTTGGAAAACCATATTTTTAAAATTAAAAATTTGGCTGTTTGGTATATTTCATGAAGGATGTACATGTCCCAAGTTTTATCGTTTATTTTTGTGTTATAGAGAATTTAACTCCAAGTGAGCTGAAAAAAATGAAAAACAAACAGAGAAAACAGCAGAAAAAGGAAATGCAGAAACAGAAACAAGAAGAAAAAACTCATGCAAAGAAACAACAGGATCAAGATTTGGATGGGCCAAAAGAAGAAGAGTTGGTGCCAGACAAGCTGGCAAAGGTAGGTTAACATTTGTGCCGGTCAAACTCACTGTCAAATATATACGCTAACAAAAGAAAGATTCAAGTAGGTGCCAAGGAAACTGGCAAATGTACTAAAAAATGAGGGCCTTAAGCAAAAAGGTGCGTTGCTCATATACATAAAGAACAGCAATAGCACATTTTTACTTTAAACCCTTGGTATGTTAACACTCCAGGAATGTGTGATAGACAAATTGACTACAGTAAGTACAGTAATATAATAAGTTTTAAATAAATACTAGTTCTTATATAAAAAAATTTATATGTCTTATCCCATACTTATTGAATTGTTTGAAATTGTTCATGTCTGTTGAATACGATATACATGTATGTATCTATTCACTTGAGCCCTGCTATAACATGGTTCCCAGGAGCAAAAAAATCAGAACTCAGTATAGACTGAACTGGGTATTAAACATCGCAGCTATGGAATGTCCCCTATGTGGAACGGGACATCCTCTGTGTATTGTTATGCAATTGTCTTGTTTTCGGTTTCTTTCAATATAGAGTGTAATTTAACGTGAAATGATTACTCACATTGTTTCTTTTCTGTAATTATATTTTTCTATTGATAATTTGGTCAAATATACCTTTGTTTTTTAAAAAGACACTTTTTTTATCAGCCATCTTTAATGCCCTTTCCATCACATGATAAGACACGTGAGAAGTCTATATTCCATTGGCTTTTGGCACAACTACATATCCAGTAAATATTTATAAACAAGTTTGTTGACGTAAATCAATTGTAAATGATGTTGTGTATATAAACCATAAGTACATGTAGGTCTGGATAAATTATGTGTAATTGAGGCACAATTTAGATGAGGTCACAGTTCAGTGTTTGTTCTTGTCAGAATCTGGTTGAAAAATATCATTTTTAAATGTTGGAACTATAGAAAAATTGAGTTATAATAATTTTCGTTTAGTATCAAACTGCATTATATCGAGACTGCACTACATTTATTGTTTTGAAAAGTTTTTGTAGTATTATTTGGAGCAGCTATGCCTTACATAGTGAAAAATGTACAATTCAGTTTATACATGTTCTTCCATTTCTCATATAGTTTTTAAAAATGTACAATTCAGTATTAAAGTATGGATTGAATATAATTAAAGGAGAAATTAATGTCTTTTTTTACTGTAATGAATTAAGACTGTATAAGTTGAAAGTGTACTGTTGAAAATGGATTATTCTTTTACATGTTGTAATTCTTGTTGTTACCTTTCAGAATGACAATCCACTTGAACAGGCCATCAAGTTCTTAAAACCACTTCAACTGTTGGCGTCGGATAGAATAGAAACCCATATATGTGCTTATGAAATATATTCTAGGAAAGGTATGCTTAAAATTATATAGTTTAATATCTCGGTCTAATTATGTTATCTACATCAACATGTGCTTACATTCAGGGATTCTAAGCTTAAATAGTCACAAAAGCTCTGTCTTGGAAAGGTATGCTGAAAGACAATGATTATGTTGTTCATAAAAAAAGGCAGTCTTGATATCACATAGTTATGTGCTTTTGAAATAATATATAAGGTAAAACTTGTACTTAATAACAAGAAGTAATGATTGAACAACAAGTGGTTTGTCTGTGGTACTGTCTAATTTTGAGGTTCTATATTGTTATCAGATTTATGTTGTCTAAGTATAAATATTTTTATTACATCGTATATTTCCATGTATACATATTTCCATGTTGTTAAGGCATGTGAGGAGATGCTTGCATTGAAGCCATAATAAGTTAATTCCTAGAGTTTCATCCAAAATAAGGGCAGGAGATGCAGTTCTATTTTACATAATATTAAACAGAAATGTCATATAAGATATGAAATGAAAGGAATCATTTGAAGATCAAATATTTCAAATTTGGGGCAATTTGGCAAATAACAGTTCCAGTTGTCAAAAAAAATATTATTTTTTTAAATGGAAATGATTTTGCCAATATCTTGACAGAAACATTGTTTGGTGAAGGAGGTTCAGATTTGTAAAAATGACTGGGTTCCACTGTATTAAGGGGTCAGGAGGGGCCCCAAAAGGGTAAAATTTGGGAATTACAAAAATCGTTTTCTTAACTGGTATGTGAGATTTGTTCATATTTGGCACAAATTTTCCCTATGTGTAGGGGTTTGATTGCAGATATGAATTTAGAGATTAAAATTTATAAGGTCCTTGTTAGGGGACTTAGATTTTTTACATAGGGATACCAGTGGGTTTTTTTCACCAGTTTGGGAAGATGACCCATACCCTTGAATTGGGAATTTTAGCGGCGTTTTCATTAACATTGGGAAAATTTTTGCATTAAATTGATTTGTTCAACTTCATAAAAATGTGTACACCTGCTTCTCTGGCCATTTAATTAAAGAATCAATGTCGTACTCAATTCAGAATGGGGAAAACTTTATTTATTTTATCAAAGAATTATGGCAAGTTTCAATTTACAATTATTGAAACTTTCAATTGGGAATTTTTACCACTCAATTGGGAAAAAAAGATTCTATTTGCCATTGGGAATATGACCCAATAACGGCTATAAAAGTGGCCGAAAAAAAACACTGGGATACACTATGGGAAAACAGAAAATTCTCTCTTTTTTTTCATCTATTTAGGCAAAATTATTATTTAATTGGAGTTCTGAAGTATCATCTGGTCATAGGAAATAAGATTTGGCTCAATAAGGAGAATTGACTTTCAGTAAAGGCCCTGGGTGGGTTTAAAAAGGGTTAAAATAGAAAATTTTCAAAAATCTTCTTCCCAACAACCTGTCAGTCAAATTTGTTCATATTTGATATGGTATATTCCAATGAGTATGGGTTTTAAAGTTTGTACAAATCAAGGGTCTTGTATTTATTGAGCCCTCTAAGGGGACTTTGAGTTTTATATAGGAATACTATTGGAAAACGGAAAATTCTCTTTTTTATCATTCATTTATGACTTTTTTATTCAATTTGAGTTTTTCATAACAAATACGATTTTGTTCGATACGAAGGATTAACTTTCTAAAAGGGCCAGGTGGGGTCACAAAATTATCAAAATTGAACATTGTCATAAATATTATTTTCAACAACCGGTCAGTTATCCCTATATCCCTATAAATTATCCCTATGATGAAGAAGTCTAAGTTTGTACAAATCAAGGGACACTGGGATGTATAGAGGCCCTGTAAGAGTCTTTGAGTTTTACATAGGAATACTATGGGAAAATGGAAAATTCTCATTTTTTTTGTCCATTTGGGTAAATATGTTGTTTAATTTGTGATATAAAGCATTGTCTAATAACAATAAATTTAATTTTGTTCAATAAAGAGGATTGAATTTCCATAAGTGGCCAGGGAGGCGGGATGGGGCAATAAAGTTAAAATTGCGAATATTCATAAATTTCCTCTCAATAACCTTTCAGTCAAACTAGTTCATATGGGCCCTTCTCAGCTATTAGGAAATTTTCTTTCAAATTTTAGATATGGATAAAACCACTTAATTTCAATTCATGACACTTATAGATACATCATAAATGCTTAAACTGATAATAAAAAGATAGCGTAGGGCTAATTTTTCAACTTTTTAGTGTTTTCAGTAAAGACACCACAAAGTGACGCCCGTTATCTTGACAAATCAAATTTTCATTTTAAACAGTTTTTTCCTGCCAAAATCACTATTAAGTAACTGTTAAGTAATTCATTTATCAGATTTTCATACACTGGAAACAATTTCCATTAAGAAAAAGTTTCTTTTTTTTTTCTGTAGTACAGTTAAAAAAAGTGACGCCTATTACTTTTATTCCTGGCTGCATTTCTTTTTTTCCTTTAAGCAGATCCTCTTTCCCATAGAAAATCTTGTCATGGACAAGTTAATCAGATTTCTTCAAATGTCTTTCATATTATATTTTAGAGTTAAATTGACAGTTAATAATTATATGGATACTTTTATGTACGGAAATTACTGTTGACATTTTGACAACCAAAAAAAGTGACGCCTATTACTTCAATATCATTTGTAATAAATAATATTATTTGAATACCCCTGAACACTAAAACAACTTTTATCAGGTGGTAAAGAAATTAACTTTACCTCTGACTCCATATGCATTGAAGTGGACTATTCTAAAGTTTTACTCATCTAATTAAATACACAATTAAGGCAAACATTTTTTTAATGATTTTTATTGAAACATGTATACATACATCCAATCTGAATGATTTGCACTTAAGGTAAAACACAATAAAGGGCACAAACTCTATAATTAATTCAAATAATTATTATGAGTTATGTTAAGATGGCATTACTTTTTAATTTTTAACATCAGTTTGTCATTATTGCAAAGAGTAAAACAGTTTGTCATTATTGCAAAGAGTAAAACTGACAACAATTAAAACTAAAAAAAAAATGTTTAGGAAGTTTAATGAGTCTTTATATTATTATGGACACTACAAAAAAAATTTATAATAAAGTCTCGAGCCGATCTGTAACAATGCTGGTTGCTCAAGACTGCGCACAATATCAAAGTGGGATACAAAAAACAGTTTTTGATCCAAAATCCAGCCTGGCCGGGACTTGCTATAAAACTGCACCCATATCCCGCGGGTGTCGGCCAGATCATTATCAGGTGGTGAGACAACCTGAAAAATATATTGCATATTGTTTATAAAGTATAATTTATAAATTATTACAAGAAAATTGAACTCTTTTCACAAAAGAGTATCAGTACAGTTTGATCAGAACACACTACATAGCAAAGATTTATCCTGTGTATTGTGCTGTACCATTATATGTAGTAAAATATACTGTATTGTGAAGTAGTATGTATGAAAGTGATAGAAGCACAACAGCACACCCTTGAAAAGTAAATTTAACAAACATCAGCTTAAAAATTAACTTAGACTTCACATATTAAGATGAAAATCTTCTAAGCTTGCTTACATAATAAAGTATTCTAAACATAATTATGCATACATAAACAACAGTAAAAAACAATAACAGTAAATCCAAACATGGATAAAAATCTAACAAACTCAATATAATGGTACATGTTATATTTTTTCATGAAATAATATCAATAACTTTTTATAAAATTGTGTTGAAATGAAATTCTACTGAAATTCCAAGTCATAGCCATCATGCAAAGAATAAAAGAGAACTTTAACACAGAACAATGAATGCCTTTTTATATACTTACCACTGCTGGAACCAAATTTTGCCCATGTTGGATTTCAACGTTAATCCCAACATTATACCTAAAGGTATACAGTTTATTTGTGAAATATAACTTATTAATGTTTTTTGCTAAGAAATATCGTTTTACTTACCAATCATGGTCAGTATCATTTAAATACATTCAGACACTAAACATACCAATTTTTATAAAACATCAAGGTACAAGGACAGCTATCATAAGGTGGGTTTATAAGAGAACCAAGCAACATGGATTTTTTACATGGTTGACTGCAGTAGCACACAAGTCATGTGTTACTTAAATGAACCAGAATTTATTTCTGTTAAGCAAGTTCTATTTGAAGCCTGCTTTAATGAAATACAATGGTGTATAAATACTGACCTCTGGTCAACTTGATGATCAGGTGACTGTGATAGTACAGTAGCGGGTGGGTCATCAGTTGCAGATAGGTCATCAGTCACAGCTGGAGACCTGTTTGAGACTGGATCTTCAATCGCTGGTCCATTAGACTGGTCAGTCGACAGTTGGTCAATCTCAGTGAGGTTAGACTGGCCGGTTAAGTGTTTGGTGTGGTCAATGGATCTGAAGTTAACAAATTCTGGTGAAATTCTAAAATTCTAAGTTATACCCATCATGCAAAGAATGTATAAAACATTGAATGTATTTTTATGTACTTACCACTGCTGGAACCAAATTTTGCCAATGTTGGACTTGCATGTGTTACTAAAATGAACCAGTATTTATTGCTGTTAAGTAAGTTCTATTGAAAGCCTGCTTTATAGAAATACAATGGTGTAGATACTGACCTTAGGTCATCTTGATGATCAGGTGACTGTGATAGTACAGTAGTGGGTGTGTCATCAGTCACAACTGGAGACGGGTTCATCAAGATTGAATCCTGAATTGCAGGTCCATTAGACTGGTCAGTCGGGAGGTCGATGTGGTCAAGGGACATGAAATAAGGGAATTTTGGTGACAATTCCCCTTCAGATTCCTGTAGAATAAAGCACAAGGTTGCATATTTACACCACAAAACAATTTTGTCAATAACCCTTCATGTCAAAGTTATATATAAATATAATGGATGTTTATCAATTATATGTTAGTGATATAGTTTCTTCTTCACCAATTTCCCTGAAAACATTATCTTATAGATCTAAATCTCTATACTATTATGGTAAATTTCACTAATGTTTTCTGCCAGATTAGAAATCTGCCAAACTTTGTTCCTATTGTGCATTCTGCACAATTGGAACCTGTGTTCAAAATCTCTTTTTATATTAGAGGCAAGAAAAGAAAGGCTAATATATGAGGGAAGCAAAATATCTTCCTTAAAAAGATAACATCTATGTTTTACCTCATTCAGTGTTTGTAAAATTTCAGAAAGGCCCGATATTTCCATTACATTGTCATCACTGCTGCAGTCTTCAAAGTCATTCTGCATCTCCTTTACATTATCATCGCTGCTGCAATTATTACTATCATTCTGC
This sequence comes from Panopea generosa, assembly GCA_029582155.1. NCBI lineage: Eukaryota > Metazoa > Mollusca > Bivalvia > Adapedonta > Hiatellidae > Panopea > Panopea generosa. Next base: position 59,686,237 of record CM055896.1, read on the forward strand.
ATCTCCATTACATTATCATCGCTTCTGCAATCGTTAATATCATTCTGCATCTCCATTACATTATCATCGCTTCTGTAATCATTAATATCATTCTGCATCTCCATTACATTATCATCACTGCTGCAATCATTAATAGCATTCTGCATCTCCATTATACTGTCATCGCTGCTGCAATCATTAAAGTCGTTCTGCATCTTGGGTATTCTGGAATATAATAATTTCCAAAATATACGATATGCTACAAAACATCAGTAATATTTAGTAACTAATATATGAACCAGGCTCTAAGAAAATATTGCATTTGCAACCAATATAGACCAAGACCAGACCGTGTTTTGCAGTCTGATCTTTTTATATTTTCTGTTATGGATGATTTGGAAAGAGATCTGAATTTCAATGCTCCATAATTTGCTGATGCAGTCTGATCTAAGCATGCTCTTCTTGAAAATGCAATAAGGTTCATTTTCTCACAGCACCACTTATATTATTTGGCTTAGCATACTGTAAATACTTTGATGTTTGTCTATTTTATAGAAATGCCAGAAGAATCCAAATTTAACTCCATATATTAGTGTCCGTCCAGTTCAGATGTGTTGCATGTAAAACCATATTATAAGTCATCGCTGACATCAAATTTATTGGTATGGTAGATTCCCTGATATTGTATCTATATTTGCATTGTAGCTAGGCGCACTTGCTGTAGTCTGGAATGGAAGGTTCAAAACTCAATCATAAAATAGTCAATTTTCATGAATGAATGCTATTTCGCTATCTATTCTGATAGAGAAGAAAGCAGTGCAAAACCTCAGAACTGGTTCTACACTGATTTTTAAAGGCGCTCTATATTGGAAATCTATATTTAAATGGTTGTATATGAAGAAGGGTTAATCAATATGATTCTGAGTTTAATGAAGTCTGTGCTTAAATACAACTTCTTTGGTGACACGGGATCTATTACATCAGCTAGGGATTCTTGGTCCGAAACATCAGAATCTTAAGAGAGAAAAATATACTATCAAAAATAAGTGTCATTTAACTTTGTTTATGATTACTTAGCTACAGCAGCAACATGTGTGACCAACAGAGCTGTTGAAAAGAAAAGCCTTTGATCAATAGAAGCTAGTCGAGTTATTATAACATTGTCAAAAAATCTTTTTAATCTGATGTTGCATCATGAAAAAAATTACTGCATGTATTGGTAACAGAGATGTCAACAGTCTGAAATGTATACTCACCATCTTCGGATGTATCTTGTCTTCTTTCTCTCCTAGTTCTTGCCCCTCTTACTCCATGACCTCTTACATGATTTGTTTCAGCTCCCACACCATTGCGCTGTAATTTCTGAAGAACCCACTGTTCAACTTTCTCTAAATTCTCACATTCATCCTCTTTATGATTCACACATGCAACACAGAAACAGGACAAGTTTCTTGTGAAGAGTGTAAAATTTAGTCCTGTAGATTTAATACACTGTAACTTTCGTGTTCCAGGTAGAGTTTTCGTTTCACTCCTATTTGGACGGTCTCTATCAATGGCGTTAACCAGGAAGAATGTCCTTTTGTGATGTGTATGGTCATCTTTTTTTTCTGTACTTTCAAGTCTCTCTTTTCCAAAAGTAAACAAATCTTCCGCACTGTTAATAATGCAATTCATCCCCATTACTGACCTCTTCGCTCCAGATTTCACCACCGCTCCTGCACCATCTGAAGGTCCTTTACCATGACGCGATCCGTAATAATGCCTTTCAACTGTAAACCCATAATCCTCGGTACTGAATGAAACATCAGTAAAAGGTGTCTTTGATTTATACTGAGCAGAGCACCCATCAGTCATCTGTATCTCCTTTTCGATATGCAGGCCTCTCACATGCTGTAAGTGTTCATTGGCAATAGACACAAATTCAGCAACAGCATGCGCATCATGCTGCCCATCATCCGACACAAATATGAGAGCCTCCTGAATGACATCATCACAATTCTCTTCTGGGCATCGGTAAAAGGCCACTGTTGGGTGAATGGTAACAGTGTTATGGCCCCAGTGGGCACTTTGGACTTCATTTTGGTTCAAACAAGAGTAATTCTCTGAGAAATCCATGTTTAGTACAACCCAGTTGGACGGTACTGTCTTCAAAAGTCGTGAGAACTGGTCTTGCTGCCAAGCTGCTACAAACAAATGTTCAGCCAGTTTTTCCAACTCGTTGGCAAGGTCCAGAATAACTGAAGTGGCACTCTTTTCGTAGACTTTAGGCATGATCTGTGCAACTTGCTTTCCATTCCTTGTCTTTGTTACTCGTTCCCACTTTGTGTATTTAATGTTTCTGTTTTCAGCTATTGCCATGAGCGGATTATAGAAAGCTACAAGCCCATCAATACCACAAACATCACACTGTCTTTTGATGCATTGTTTTCTATGCCATTTCTCATTTGGTTCTCTTGCACACATTGTTTTGTCCAATGCTTCATGTTTGTTCTCTATTTTTACATCGCTCTGACATTTTGCAGCTAAATGTGAAAGACTCCTGATTTTCAGCTCAACGTTTGTGCAGATCTCACAGAGACAAGCATTCCATTTCCTTCTTTTAGTTGTCTCCACATTCTTTGGCTTTAATTTAGCGAATGTTGATATGCTGATTTCAGTTGGATAACTCTCTTTGAACTCCCTGTAAGTTTGTTTAATTGTTCTATCTAGTACTCTTCTCTCTTCCATATCTACTTTTATCCTTTTAGTGTCTGGTAGGTTTGTTGAAATATCTCCTTGTCTGAAAAATTTTTCGATTTTTGTTTGAGTTTCAACTGATGTTTTATCTTTTCTGCTTTTCCTTGGTTGGTTTTCATCTTGCTTTGACAGCTTGCAAAAGTAAGACTGACTTATACCCAGGTATGTGCTTGCAATTTTGTTTGAACGAAACTTTTTCCAAAAGGCCAGTTTTTTTGCAAGTCTTTTCCTTGATATGGTATGCTCTTTAACGCTTTCAAAAATGGCTCGTCTCAGCTTTTTTTTATCATTTGTACACTCCCCACCCTGCTTTTCTATTGCTTTAACTTTAACAATCAACCTCTGCTTCTTCTTTCTCTCTCTGTCTTTTTCCTTTTTTCTTCTTATTTTTTGTGGGTGTTTGTTTGCTCTTGACTCTTTCTGCTTTCTCCGCCAATACTCCCTTTTCTTTTCCCTTTCACTCCTTGTCAAAACTTTAGATGGGTTTCTTTTAGCTTCAACGCCCATGATTTTCTGTCGTTCACGATATCTGAAAAAAGTAAAACGGCACCATATCATGTTTGTGATCAGCGTAGATCATGATTAAGCTGTGCATCTTTGCAGTTTGATCAGGATCTATGCTGTTTGCCTGAAACTTTTTGAGACCTTTAAAGACGGAATGGAAAAAGTGATCCGACTGCATGTATGCGCAGGCTTAAATTGGTCTACTCTTGACAAATTTATGCTACAATGTCCCTTTCTGCTCGATTTATATTATGCCTAATATATATTCAATTACACCACAGTTATGATTATTTTACCTTTCCTGATTCTTCCTATTGTGTTCTTTATCTCTCTCTTTCTGTTTTTCCGTTCTTTGGTGCCAAGCAATCTTCTTTCTCAGCCTTTCTTTTTCTTTGAAGACAGGGTCATTCTTCCTTTGTTCGCGATACCTGATGACATCAGATGTATATTTTAAATATAAGACATACCCCTATTACTATATATGTGTAAGGTGTTAATATGTGTATGTGAAAGCTTGATTCTTATTAAACAACTAAAAAGAATTTAATTGTACTTGTAACACTGTGTATTATTTTAATTACTTCAATTCAATTCAATTTTTTTAATATTTAAATGCAACACTCCAAGCAAAAGCTATGTTTTCACTTTATAAAGAACTAATAGTATAGATCTTTATCTCGAGAAAAATTCAGATTTTTGTGATCAATGTTGACCCAGATCAGACTAGGTTTCTGCACAGCCTCATCCTCTATGCTGTTTACAAATACTGTTTTAAAACTTTAATAAATAAAAACATTCACTGAAAAAAAAAAAAACAATATTGACCACACTGGTTGTGCGCAAATCATAAATGTCTGACCATATTTTTTTCTTGCAAGACAGCTCATATTATTATATAATAGTCCACTGATTTAATTGATTTAATTATTTTACCTTTTTGCTCTTTCAGCAGTAGTAAGTGTCAAATTTTTACTGTTACTTGGCTTTTGTTCCTTTGCTTTACGTGCACGGAGACCATGGATATTCTGCAAAATAAATGTACTATTTAGCTTTTGTTTCTTAGGTTGTACCTTTTACCGAATAACTGGCATTTAAAATGGTATTTTCCATCTTCAAAGTCCAACATAAAAAGTATATGCAATTTTCATGTTTTATTTACTTATTGTGATAGAGGAAAAAACAGTGTAGGGCCTGTGATGATTTCTTGTTACTATGATTAAAACTGGTCCTATACCGATTTCAAAAACCTTCTGCACTGGTGGTTGGGATGGCAGCATTCTCCACAAGTTTGAATACAAATGCTAGTGCAGATTGGGCCCTGGGGTAGGGAGAAGTGTCTAAGGAGAACAGGGTTTAACATTTTTTGACAAAACTCTTTTGTTTATATTTAAACTATTCTGTAACAGTATTGGATGTTTTGGACATAATGCACTATTTTTAAACCATGTCAAACATAATTTCCATCACGAAAACAGTACAAACATTGTTATTATTTATGCTAGGCCAATTTTTAACTATAAACTCTATTAATAAATAATATTTCAATAAAAAACAATAACTTGGAAGATAACTCTGATGCTTGCTTTAAAAATCAAATCAAAAAATACATTTCTGTATATGGAAATTACTTTTGACAACATTTCTATACAGTCAAACCTGTCTTAAGCAGCCAGCCAAGGGAAAGGGCCAAATTGGCCGCTTAAGACAGGTGGCTGCCTACTACAGGGTCATCAATTTTCACCCAGATTAGCGAAGTATTTTTGTATATTGGCACAATTTCACAACCTCAACACGTTCATCCAAAGTCAAACACTTCCGTTTTGGTGGCATTGCTAACACGCTGACAATCAAAACGTTTATGATTTAAGTCACAATAAATCATTTCCAAATTTTATATTTTCCACAATTAGCGGTTTTTACAAGTGTGAACTTAATGAGTTAATTCCTTATCGTTCGTTAAAAGCACGAACAAACTGCCATTCTAATTATCGTCTCAAAAACGTTAGCTTCTTTAGTCTTTTTATATGCCGACTTTTTCACAGTTAACGTGTTTACACAAAACACTTTGATCTGACGCGAGCTAAAAATAGAGATGTGAAAATTATCATGCACTACACTCGTGTTTGAGTCGGAAAAATTGCGATTATGTAGAACACAATAACAGCTTTGTTTGGTTGGAGTCAGAAAAATGGCGATTATGTAGACCACAATAACAGCTTTGTTTGGTTTGTTTACGGCCAATTAAGAAAGTTTGAACTAAAAGAAACTTATTTTAAATTAAAGATTTATTATAATTATTTGATTGATTTGGTTTTTAGTACTTTAATTAAATATTAATTCTGTGGCCGTAATGAAACTTATATGCCAAAATCGATATTTTACGGTTAAATTTGTTAATTTGGTGGCCGTTTTAGGAGGTTTTTAATGCATTTGGGACCAAAAATGTTGGCCGCTGGCCGCGTTGACCAGGTGACCGCCTATTGCAGTTAAATTATATAGTAAATTTCGACGGGAGGGTCTGAAACTGGCCGCTTAAAGCAGGTGGCTGCTTATAACAGGTGACCGTTAGTACAGGTTTGACTGTATTTGGAAATTACTTTTGACAAGACATTCTGGTCAAAATAACTGCCAACCTACCATTTGATAATTTAGTTTGGGATGGTTGGAAGTAAGTCTCTTGCTCCAAACAATATGAATAAATTTTATATTTTCTTAAAGTTTTTAAAGGTTACTTTCAATTTTAAGTGAAAATACACATAAAAAGACTCATGCATGTGATGGAAATTATGATTGACATATTTTTTTATGACGGACATTATTCTTGACAAAATACTAAAAAAAAATATGTCAATATAATTGCCAACTTAAAAATTTATTTCTCATAAAACAGTTCACAGAATTAACTAAATAAATTGCTACTTTGTAAACAGAATGTAAACAATGTATAATATGGAGTAGTGATTTACTCAAAGACATCTTTGTGTTTTTTATTTCAGCTGTTGTTTGCCAGTTATTCTTGACAGATTTAGTCCATCACGCATACACCGTCAAAGCATAATTTCCGAATAAAAAATCCCAATGCTTTCTCTTAGCTGTTCTGCACACACTTAAATTGTACGAGGCTAACAGCTACATCCAAATCAATATCATTAAAAAGTCTTATTCAACCGAGTCAGCATCAAAAATAAAAAATATGAATAAAGCATGAACGGCAATTACTTCTTTGACAAATTTGTGTCAATAAAAATATCCGTACAAACAAGTTCTGTCAAACTGTAATTGCCGATCACACGACTTCTCTAAAATACACCAGAAAGTAAGGAGAATACTCTCGTGTGTCCTTGTGTCGTCTCTCTAATCCATTTACACTGCTATCGTTACTTCGAATTATACACAAGTATTGTGTTTGGATGATAAAATAATGATTTAATTTTTCCGTGACGCCCATTACTTGGCTGACCAATTGACCGACATCAAACTTACCTCCATAATTTTGTTTTCCGTAAAAACTGCACTGGTATCGATGACGTAGTACACATAAAACGGTCTCAGGCAAATTTTAACTCCCGATAAAAAAGTCCCCTATATCGTTCTAGTAGATTCGCGACCCAACATACGCCAATTACGGAATTGACGGACATTTCAATTCCCGAACATAAATTTGAATTAAAAGCTTTGTCATTGTTATATGCAAGGTGTGTTATTTTAAAATATACGATGGAAATATGTTTTCCAAATATGCGGATGTTCTTTGATCATCACAACACGATTAATATATATTTTTTAATGACGACAACTGTTCTTGTTTTGACGGATGCCGTAATAGGCGTATGCATCAATTTCTAACAAGTTTTTCTTGTCACTTGTAACATATTCATTTAATAGTTATAATGAATAGTTTCAAGTATTATTTCATTTAAGTATTAGCAAATGACATATTGATGTCAAATGGATTAAACAGTGAAAATTTGGCCATAATTGAAGTCCACTCATTTCCCAGCCAAAATGGATGACGGATATTCCTTGACATTTCAAGTTTCAAATACAAATTTGGTCCATTTTCTGAGAATTGAGTCAAGATATTGTTTTTTCTATCTGAGGAATTAACAAACAACAAATTTAAAACATAGTTTTTTATTAATCTTATTTATAATAGAAAATACAATTTAAAAAGTGACGGCCATTACTATTTCCAAATAGCTGAGAAGGGCCCATATTTGATATAAATTATCCTTACAAGGATTGAAGATTCTGCATATCAAGGAGCTGGGATATATTGGGGCCCTGTAATGTGACTTTAAATAGGAATATTATAGGGAAAACTGATTTTTTGTCATTTTGCATCCATGTGTACAAAAAAACCTTAGCATTTGAATCATTTCTGCTAATAACAATTGCTAAAAGTGGGTGATTGAAGCTCTGACAAATTAAGGGGCTGGGTTGTATTCTGTACAGGGACTATATTTTTTTTACAGATGAATGCTATGGGAATTTAACCCTTTACTTCATAAAGACGCCTTTGGACACCGTATATACATGCCTTTGGACACCTAATATAGAAGGCTTTTGAATTATTGGGTGAATTATGTTTATAATAACTGACAGAGTGGAAAACAGTGCAGGAAGTGTTCAGATTGCTTGTTACGAGCAATCTGAACTCTTCCTCCACTGTTTTCAAAGGCCTTCTGTGACTGGTGCGGGAAAATGCGTATCTATGGAGTAAAGGGTTAAAGTATTTCCTTTTCAGAGCAATTAAGGTTTTGTTCAGTTTTGGTGTGGTGGGACGACCCCCCCCCCCCCCCCCCCCACCCCCCCCAAAAAAAAAAAGGGTAAATATTGTGGAATTTCAAAAAGTGCTATGGCCACTATGAGTCAGTAGAACGTCCTCAGGCCCTCTTGGGCCTGTTGTTGTTTTTAGCATTTTTTTTCCTGATATACTGCCTTTAATGTCTGGGCTGGTAAAAAAAAAATGGAGCAATGATGAAAATGTAGAAATTATGGCCTAATTACAACATAACATTTTAGAAATAAGAGTTCTTGTACTAGTACATGTTTATTGTTGCCAGTTGGGTAAAGTTACATTGTTAAGCTTGAATTAAGCAAAGAAAATACATTTAATAATGGATTGATTATATTAAAGATACAATGGATTGTTTGACTTTAGTAAACAAAACAAACAAAATAAAGATTCAGATTTAAATGTAAACTTTTGTAAATTGTATTTCACAAATTCCTTTCTTTAAAATAATACGAATTTTAAGATAAGGTCTCAATCTTGATTATTAACTTCATATATATTCTTAAATTTGTCTCAGAAAAAGATTTTCTTTCTAGCAGGCTTTGTAATTTGCAACAGAACTAAACAGCATTTGACAGACTTGATGCTCGCTGCTATGTTTTTGTACCCTGCTTATCAAGAATGTAGAAATGTCCTGAACAGGAACTTTTTTCTATTTACAGATAAATTATTACTAATGTTACAATCACTGAAACGTGGATGTCAGGTAGAGAGAGATAACCCACAGTTACATGTCTACAATCTCAGGTTCCTTAGACTAGGTAAGCAATATGCAATATTGGACTTAATTAAACTAAATCAATCATAACTTATTAATACTACATGTCTATTACATGGATTCCATGGAATATTTGTAATAATCACATAGTTTACAATGCAGAAGTGTAATAAGCAGTTAAAGCCTATGACATAATTATCCCTGCCCCTGCATAACAACCACTTTAAAGTTCAAGGTTGCAATTTAACTTTGATGACACTTTCGGTCTGTTTAAGATTTTGTGTCCGATCTGTTAACTTTGTCACCTATGGGTAAATTTCAAAAACATTTAGCTCAATTCATCAGCTTATGTCAAGTGTCCCATGTAAGACTCAGAACCTTTCCTCAAAGATGAAGGTCACACTTTCAATTTGTTTGATATTTCGCGTCTGGTCTGTAACTTTGTCTTTATCTTGGCTCAATTGATCAAGATATCATGACGATGTGTCGCACATACATTGTAAGACCAAAATCCTGTACCTCAAAGTTCAAGGTCACATTTTAAGTTTGTTCAACAACACTGTGAGTGTTTGAGATTTTCAAGTCCAGTCTGTAACTTTATCATACATGGATGAATTTCAAAAACACTTTTATCAATTGATTCCGTATAACTCCAGCTCTGATATAGATCATGTTTATAAGCTCTGATATAGATATGTTTATAGATTTTTTTAAAGTAAACAAATCTTTCTAGTACCATCCACATTTTCAGATAAACGTCTTAATTATCTACATTGTTATATAGTTAAGCAGCGGAAATCTTCGCTGCCCGAGGCTATGGTGACTGTGTTGGACTTAGAAATGAACAAGTTATATGGTAGCAAGGATGCAACAACACTTAATGATGAATTCCTACAGAGGAATAGTGAGTCAGTATTACACAGGGCTGCAGGTGAGTAGAAATATCCGTCATACATGAATTGGAGATATAATTGGTTACCTAAAGTCAGTTGGGCATTACTGTCAAGACATATAGAAATTGTAATAGAATTTTGACTGATTGAAAGCATATCTGGCATTAATGCCAAAGAAATGTTAAATGATAACCTGATTAGGTCAGGAAAAAAAATGTGTTTAAGGTTACTAAATGTCATTATAATTTATTTAAGCAAATTCATTTTAACATAATTTTCTGTTCTACATGTATAAATAAATTAATTATGAGAGTAAAGCAATAAAGAACAATACAGATATAATTTTCTAGACACATGAAGCAGATTCGTTTTGGTAGTTTTTCGTACTTCTATGTTCAAATTTTTAAAAAAAATGTTCTTGGGTTGGGACAAAATTTTAGGGTCGGTCTGGAACCTTCAAGACAGGTATATTTTGTCTAGCCTTGTCAACAAGCTTTTGAGTTTTTTTATTTCATCTGAAGATAACATAATATAACCACGTGCCTATGGCATGATACTTCAGTGTGACAATTCTTATAGGACTATCTGATACAACTAAATATTGTTGGAAATGACGGTAAACTCCATACAATACAGTATCTAACTTGTAAAACATTTTTAGTCGAAATTTAAAATAATATAAACAAAATGAGTCGTGTTTCAATACATATAAGTAAAGAGGAGTTTAAATGGTTTGTGTGTGTTTATAGCCTCGCTTAATTGGATCACTGTACAGATTAATTGTAGTGATTGTTCAGTTTCTTTAATTGGATTACTATATTCTTTATAATATATTCCGTAATGTAGCTGCCCGAATGATGTACGAGATGAGTCCTGACCCTGTTACACAAGACAAAGCCCTGAATCTGGTAACCTCTCTAGACACAGAATCTGACAAAGGAATATGTCCAAAGGTAATTCATCTAAGAAGTTTCTTTTGAATTTTCATTTCCAAACTATATACTGTAGCTGTAGTTTGATCTCATTGGTTTGAACTCAGTTTTATAACTTTGGTTGTTATCAGGGTAGCTATTTATATAATTCCTGCAGTTGTGGCCATTTTATTGATTTAAAGTCTACAAAAATAGAATTTCCAAGCTATTACAGTCCTGGATTTGGAGTCAGATTTAATGAAAAAAACATTTTATTGAATTTTAAGGTATGGTTTTCTCTTTCTGATATTGTCTTTGTCCTTTAAGCACTTTGTTGCATAAGTATATACAACATGTATTAACCCTTTACTCCATAGATACGCGTTTTCCTCGCACCAATCACAGAAGGCCTTTGAAAACAGTGCAGGATCAGTTTAGATTGCTTGTAACGAGCAATCTGAACACTTCCTGCACTGTTTTCCACTCTGTCAGTTAATATAAACATAATTCACCCAATAATTCAAAAGTCTTCTATATTAGGTGTCCAAAGGCGTCTATATGAAGTAAAGGGTTAAATTACTTGAAATAAACTAAAGTAGTTGTATCCATTTTATCAATTTTGTACTCTCTTAATGGCTGTAGACCAGACTTTCTCTGATATACTCGACATTTTCTCTTAGACTTACTATTACACAATTTAAATATTTTGGTGTAGTGAATAGCGTGTTTGCTGCTCATCCCAGAAGTTGCTGGTTCCATCCCCAGCTCAAAAAAACACCTCTCAGTACTTATTCTACGCAGACAGCAGACTCGGGAGTGATTCATACAAGCTTTGATTTTTCTTCACAATTTAACAAAAATGAGTATATCAGTGATTTGATATAACATGGCAATTTAGAATTAGTGGTTTATGTGAAACATTTGCTATTGGTTAGAAAGGTTGATCTTTTAACTTTTATATTTAGTTACAATTTGATTAAATGTCATGCAATTAAATGTCATGCTGAAAACTTGAGACTAATTAAACACATATTAAACCTAATTTATAAACATATTGTTTCTTCAGAACTTGATAGAGGTGCTGGAGTATATGTGCCGCGGTGAGTTTGGAAAACGGGAGAAAGAAGTTCAGTCATATCAACAACAGTGCCATAAACTGTTCCCACTTGTACCCTCGTTTATAATTCCCAGCACTCGATCGGAACAAATTGTTACAAATGGGATTGTGTCGTCGTAATGTCACCTTTTGAAGCATAGTATAAAAAAATGTTGATATGTCATATGAAGAAAATTGTTAATAACGGAGTCGTAGTGAATGAAAACACCCCAGTTTGCTTTGATTTACAAATAGAAGTGTTAAATATTCTGTTCTGGGTAGGACTTGATGATGGAATGGCTATAAGGGGGGAGACAGAAGCTACTTCTCGCGATGGAGAAATTTAATTGAGTCAGTTCAAATGCTCATCTATAAAACATACACTCATAATTGTGAAAGACAATGAATGAAGAAAGCACTTCCGACTGCTGTTAGTTTACATAGGAGCAAATGTCAAACCGGGCATCCATGGCTTTTATATTAATAGACCATATTCGGATGGACATCTGCTGCACTGTTTCATAAATATTGCTGCTATTATTTGTATACTTTAAATGTTAGAAGTGTTTGCTGTATTTTGTGATATAATTGACTATACAGCCGTATTTAGACATGATTAACAACGGCCACCAAAAAAACGGAGAGACGGTGCAAACTTCAGTTAAGTGGACATAGCATCATAAGGGAAGAGATTTAATCTCTCCAGTTGAACTGGGTTACTCCTTTTTTGAAGTCAATGAATGTGGCACCAGGGTTCCACAGGAAATTCATTTGAATTTGCATGGTCTGTCTGTCACCTTAAATAAAAACACCAGTGACACACAATATGTAAACATGATTGAATATGTTAAATAGTTGAAAATGATCAAAGACTTCTTGACTGCATTTTTTTTTATTCCTTATCTGCAAGCTCTAAGAATCTATATTCATTGACAGCTGTGTTTTAATAAACCTTTATTCTGTAGAGAATTGATTGTTATACTTTAAATGCAATGGTGCCCAAGGATCTCTTGAATAATAGCCTTGCAATGCAATGTGTAAAATATTTCTGGTAATCAAGGACTGTAGTTTAAATTAATTTCTAATCTAAACAATGTAACATATTTGTGAAACAATGAGAATAGGATCATAACGAAAGATGAATCTTATAAGATCTTATCCAAGAATACAGTTGTCATGATAAAATTGCGGTAAAATCAAGTAAGTCTGCTTGATAATGGAGTTATAATGCATTTCTTCAAAATAAACAAGAAGTTATTCAAACAACCAGTGACAGATATAAAAACGAGAATCGAGCCCAACCAGGAGCTACATAGTTGGTGTAGAGAGTCCTGGTATAATGTGTTAAGAAATAGCTTGTTGGTGCCCAGTTATATTTAAGTTTGATTGAAAATATACTATTGAGGGGTTATATTATACAAATCAAATGTGTGTTAAATAATTTTTAAAAAACCAACAATTTTATCTGAACCCAGTGAAATTTGACGAATCTTTGTGGAAATGATCCAAATTGTAAATCCTTGGAAATTATCTCGTGGCTTTAACGGTGCCTCATCTGATGAAAATAACAGCTCAATAAAAGATATTTTCAGATTGAATCGCCAGTTGGAAAGTATCTTCAGATGGAAATTTTGCCTTCATCTAAGATATATCCACAGGATCCATTGTCTCCAGCATATGAGTGCATAGATTGTGCAAATTGGCTCGAAAAAATGTAAAGTTTGTTTTCTATAAAGTACTATAACTGGAAGCTTTATGGTTTCTATTTCAAAGAATTTTAAGAACAATCAAAACCCATTAGCAGTGCTCATTTTGTTACTTTATAAAGGTGTGTATGTGGGCCCTCAATGGCTAATAGCTTATGACCACCTGCCTCTCTTGCTGAGGTCATTAGTTCAAATCAAACTTGGAGTAAAAACTTTGTCAGAAAGTTTGCCAGTTAAACTGGATATGACATACATGTATGTATCCTGTAATGTATTCAAAGTGGCTATTAAGCCCTATATTGGCAAAAAAGGTGTGTTCGTATGTGAATATATTCATAAGAGGTTCATTTGTAGGTCTTAAAATTTTCATATGAACAAATTGTGATGGCTGGAAGCATTTCATTAAAGTTATTTCAGTTTTTTAAAGGACTGCTATTTACAAGACTCATGAAAGTTCTTGCAATGACACTAGTGAAACCTAGATTTCCTTACTTTTTAACTTCAGATTTTACCCTAAAAAGTATTAAATTATGAATTTTAATGAAATGGGGTCCAAGATTCCCAAAATTTATGTAGTTAGCTTCAAATAAAATGTATTAAAGAGAAAGGTAGTGGTTTGGTACAGAATTAAAACAAAAATGAAATAATATGTAATTGATGTATTTTTTTACAAATTTTTTTCAAAAACTTCTTGAAATGTTAGCTGTTATTTTTACATCTATTAAGTATGACAAATTTAATGAATACATTGTTTTGATTAATTGCAGCAATCTGTCATAATGTATATTTCATGCTTACCATCTTGTGTTGCACCTGGTTGCAACATTTGTCAGTTTTAAAACATCTTGTGGTAGATCATAATTCTCCATCATTGTCCTTTCATGATAAATTATGCATTGAAATGAATTGTTTAATTGAATAAATTATGTATTGTTTCATTAAGCCAAAATATAATTAAAATAATGTTTGTTTGCTTTCTCCAAAGCTTTGTTTTCAGAACCGGGTAAGTAGGGAAATTATTTGCTTATCAAATTATTTTATAATACAAAAGTACAAAAGCCATCATTGCCTCTGTACAAAATATTTTTAGCAGGTATTTTTTCTGTGTAGGTAAGGAGAGGGCAAATAAATAATATTTTGATATTGGCTTAATGTTGCAGTTAGTACAAAGATAGTTTAAATGCTTGAACAAAAACTGTATAAATGGAAAACTGAATAAATGGGTGCTTAGGGGTGGGGGAGAATCTTCAAAGAGTAATGGTTGTACCAACTTTTTGACAGATTTTCAAAAAAGTTTTTGTATTATGGTAAGCATTGCCTTCAAAAAGTTTTCAATCACATTACAATAGGTGTCTGCGTAAGGCAGTATTCTAATCACTGCCCCACTGGAATATCTTGCTGCAAACATGGTATGATTCCCTCCACTCTTTCACATTATACCGACGACCATGTTGAAGAGATTTGTTGAGTTTATGAAATGAATACTTATATGTTATGATTGGAGGTTTTGCTTTTATATAACTTGAACAATTCTAAAAGTAGAACAAAATGCTTGTTAAATTATTAGTTGGACCTATATAAAAAAAACACCTTGTGTTTCTGCTAACTGGACTGACACTATTTTTTACTGCCGACTTGAAAGGTTTTTGGGGGTTCGGTTCAGTTTCTGATACTTTTCTTGTATTTAGATTGCTATTCTTTTCTGTTAATAATTACGCTGTGATCAAGGAGCAAGGGGTGGAAGATTTTGATGATAGTAGTGTATTATATATAATCCCTGGCTTCCCTGAAAATGAGCTCTGGAAAATGTAGGTATACATAGACATGGATACAGTTGCAGCATACATGTGTTTTATTGATGTTGATGGTTTTTGAAAGGCTCTGTGTATGTGCTTTTTTATACCATATTTTTTATCAGACAAACCAGTGTATAAATGGATTGCTTGTTATAATTCTTTTCTTTTCTTTTTTTCTTTTTTTTGCATGATTTCAGATCATGAAACATGATGCTGCAGCAATTTCTTGGGTGAAATTTCAGAATTTAGTATAGGTTACTTTGATAGTTTTAGATGTGAACCTAAGGAGTTGATGTGAGTAGAATTGGATGTGATGTTCAGATAATTATGTCAACCTCAAGCCCGTGTAATTTTACCTCATTTGGGTAAAGCATTTCGAATTATTATATTGTATTAAATGAAGAAACTTCCATATTTCTATTCTTTGCTAATAGACTAAGTTCTATTAAAAAAATATGGTTGAAACTTTCATAATGTGAGTTTGTATCTACATTTTTACTTAATAAAAGTTTTTACTGATAATGTTAGAAACCTATTGTTAATGTTGATTGAACCAGCGAAAAAAAAAAAACTGTATCAGTTGATTATTTGCAAATTATATAAAAGATAATGCAACAGATTCATTGTGAGTCTTTAATAAACATTATCATGGCAAATCACTTGTTATGTGCATAATGATTACTCGCAACAGGTCCCCAAATTGTCTGGTGGGGGCAGGGGGAAAACGACAGAAAGGACATATACTGGTACATGTATCTTAGTAGGAGTTTGGAATTTTTCCTGTCTGTATAATCCTCACTTTGTTGTGGGGGTTGATAATATTAGATGTATTTAACACCATGTTGATACATTTGTGCAAGTTCTGGTAATATCTGGATATGTATTTTTAAAAGATAAAAGTTAGCCTGAAGTTTTAGTGCTGTAGTGCTATCAATTAATCTGTGCACTCGGTGCAATACAACTTTATTCAATCGACCTTAGTTAATTGATGGCTTCATTGATTTGACGCCATTCTATCATGGACACTTTAATGAACATATCTTGATTACTGTTGATGCTACTGTAAATGAACACCATACTACTGACGATGTAAACCCTGATGAGACTTCATAGTAACTCTCATTTGGCTCCTGTTTCAACAACATACTATATTTTGTACTAAATACTAAAACACTTAAGTAATTTGACTGGTTACTTTAATTTTCTTTAATCAAAGTGAGTGAAACTGATTGCAGTTTTTTTTCCTAGACCCAGTATAAAATCATTATCACATGGATGCTTTCTTTGATTTGACCATCTGTTTCACTATTACATTTAAGTACATTCTTAACTACTTAGAATTTCAAATCTATGTAAAGCATATTGGTGATCATGATTTTAGACTGGTTCCAGAAAAACTGCTGTTAGTTTCATTGACATTTATTAAAGATTGTTTACCAAACCAGTCAAATTTAGGTTAAGTTTTAAGTATTTTAGTAATACGTAAGAAAATGTTGGTGAAACGGAAGCCTGAACTTATGTTGAAGCAGAGTTTGATGCTCTTTAAGACATACTTAAGGCACGTATCAGATGCACCAACTACCAAAGACATTAAGACCATTACTATAATCTAGATATGCAATATTTGAAACGTAAAAATGAATATAGATCCATGTCATTCATCTGTTCATACTTGTAATGATTGTATGTTGTTTAGGGTGATGCAATTTTATAATTAGATTGTATAATACAAGAGACAGAATAAGTATCTGGAGTTCTTTAGTGTTTATTAAAATACATTGAAATTGCACCCTTGGACGCTTCTTTTTCCTTTTTCCTATTGTAGTAAGATAATCAGTCTGGAAAAGAAAGGCACGGATGTGTACTCGCCAGGTCATTTATTTGTAATCAGGGGGAGGTTGGGGGAGCAGATTTGAGAGTAAGATAAACAAATCTTGGAGACTTCTTGGGTCTTCGATTTGAAAACTTGATATTTGGGTATTAATTTACAATAAGATTGAATGCCATGTACAGAATTAAACCTCATTAAGATACATATTTATTACTTAACCGAACTTGAACAAAATTGTTGGAAGGCAATTTAATGATTCCAGTTAAATAGCACATTGTGTTTTGGTTAGAATCATGTTGCTTACCACATGTAGTGTTAGTTTAAATAACTGGGGCGGTAATGTAGTGGATAGAGCGGTGACTTCTCACGTCGGAGGTTTGATCCCAAGTTCGACACAATGACTCTAAAAAAAACCAAAGAAACTGTACTGGTTCTACCAAGGAAGCGAAGTCGAGAGCAGTTCATAAGCTCTGAGCTTTCTTATTAAACTATTTAAATCATTGTTTTTGAATCGTATATTGACACCAGCACAAACCTAATGATTTCATCACAGCTACATGGTGCGGGGGATCACTAAAACTTACTGTGATGATCACATAGTACCCTATATTTAAATAGAAGTGACTGGAATTGGTTATGATTCTTGTCGACAAGGAATGTTCTTCTCTATTTGCCCCCATAATTGTATATACAGGCTGAAATACATGAGGTTAACATAATTAGAGGGCTCAACGCTTCCATCTACATATAAACAAATTAGGAAATAGTTTCGTTGAACCTTCTAATTATGTTATTCTGACAAGATATTGCATTAGTTACCTTTGCAGATGTTGAAAGATTTGCTGCAGTAAATGCGTACTAAGGTACACACACAATTCTGTATGTGGTCCACTGTTGACCACAGCTGTTTGGAAAGTTTTACATGCATTACTTTTCTAGAACAGTTGCTAATTGAGTGAGGAGAGGATGATTTTACATTAAACCTATTTATTGTTTTGATAAGAAAAATAAACACTGAATATTTTAATTAAACTGTGTTGTTGTTTTACAGGCCACATGATCCTACTCATCATTTGTGTTCATTTTATCTTTTTAGCTCATCTGATCCGAAGGCTCAAGATGAACTTTTGTGATCACTCTCCGTCCATTTGTCTGTTAACAATTGCCCAACAAGTTAGTTTAATTTTCATAAAAAAAATTATTTGAAACAATGCGTTTTCTATCTTGAACTGTTTTAATACACATTCACACTTTATAAAATATCATTATCTCCGATTCTATACGAGTAGTTAATGTTTAGTGGAAGAATGTTCTTGCAAACGGGCGATTGTGTGTTCGGTTCTATGCATACACTCGGCATTAAAGGATAGTTGCCAGGACTTTTGAACCCAGTATGTGACTGGTTGGTCTTTATCATTTTATGCGTTTGTGTTTAATTCATCGATCAAATACTTTAAGATATATTTTATTAATAAACAATTAACTAATCATTTTATTGAATATATTATATCAAGTTTTATAAGAGCTTGATTGATAATTAATTGATTGCTTAATCATCAGTGAAATTGCCAATGGAATGAACTCATTTCAAACTTCTAGTTAAAACAAAGAAAACGGCTTGTAAATGCAAATGTTAATTGTCTAATTAGTCTGGTCATAAAGTGTTCACTGATCAAGCGCCCTCCATGAGCCCTAAGGAAAGTATGGTGCAGATTAAGATAAGTCGTAATGAATTCTGGGAAATCACGCTTGGTGACGATCTCTAGGAACATTTCCTTCGCTGTCAATAGACGCTTTTTGTCTTCTGCTGTTTTTAAAGGTGTGAAACTACGCTCCGCCCAGAATCTCTCATCAACCACCTGATTGGCTAATATCTGAACAGCTGCCATAGTCACAATATCGTTATTGTCTTCTATTCTTGCTTTGTGTCTAATCCACTGCCATACCTGGAAATAAAATGCCCTCTAAAATAAGTACCTCCATGCATTACACTGTTGCTTACATGTTGGCAAAAATACTTGGAAGTATGTTCTAAAATATTGAGTAAAAACTTACTTGCGTGCGTATACTATTGTCACATTAAGCTGAACAATTTTGAGTTATTTGAAACTCGTTACAAGCCGGCCACGACCAACAATGCAGTACATGGAAATATGCCACAGTAAATATCCATGTAACATTGACCTTTGAGACAGCCGTGCTGTTATTACCCGCGACACTTCATGATATTATGCTAAACACATCTGCACAGTTATTTGAAATGTGGACGGTACAGAACGGAAACGGACAAACGAAAAGAGCGACTGATGAACGGACTGGCGGAATTTAGCAAACTTTTTCAACCGGCAGGGGTGGGGGCCAATAAAGTGTTGTGAAATTAATGGTAGATAATTAAATAGGGACTGTAGAAACCAACTATTTTCATAACAGATATAAGATTACGTGTATAGTTTACCTGAGACCGAGATATTTCAGCAGTAGCCGAATCCTCCACCGCACCTTTTAAATAATAATGACCCTGACCTGAAAAAAAAAGACAGATTTTTTTTCGAGTTGAACACGCTTTTTTAAAAAGAAGAAAACTCATATCTAAACAAACTGATGTTAGCTTATGTTATGGTAAATTTTAAGTTGTTATAAAGTATATTGAAAGCATACCGACATATTTACTAGCACTGTAGGGCACGTTTATTCAATGAATTTTAGATAGGTAAGTTTCGCCGGTCCGAAGCTAGTTTGATATTCGTAGTTTTCAACATGACACTTATCATAACCGTAACCTTCTCTACCTCCAATATTGATCAGTTACTCACTTAAACATCGAAACACGAGAGAAACCCGCAACAACGAAAAATGAACATCAAACTAACTTCTAAACTGCATGTAAGGACGTAGTTTATTGTGCAAGAACAAATTACATTGCATGTATAGACACCTACTAACGTTGATTAGCATTTTGAATCTACTCTTAGTTTATTTTGCAAAAAATGAGAATAAACGAGTTTACAAGGTTCGATCCATTTGTACCCTTAGTACTGCTCATTTGACAACTGAGTTGCATAAATTGTATATTGGTGATTGATTTATGAATACTGTTATATAAACGGAGACATATAGCAAATTAGTTATCGGTAAAATCAAGTTTTATATTATTCCCCATATAAATGTTTATCCAAAGTGAGAACAAATTTATTTGTCAGTTAAGGTAATATTTGTGTTGCCATAACTACACCAATACTGATATCATGATCTAAATAGTGTTATTAATTCTGTTACTTTTGAATCATGGAGTGTGATCACTACTGCGCGAAAATGTACTACTGCTCAAGGCGGTCTGAATGGGTGGGGCGAGGGGATCGCACATTGCATAACTCCTCGCGAACAGACTCGATAAAACCAAGTTTGCTAAAAAAAAGTTTCTTGGGTGCGAGTTATTCCCAACAAAGGGCCTTTTTATCGGATGTTATTCAAAGTAGAAGTTGTTCATTTCATTTGGGTGGTAAAATATCAAAAGCGTATATATGAGTACTTTGTAAACTATTATGAAAAAGACTGAGCTTACAATGCTCTTAGCGCTTATAATACTGTCTCAAGGAGACACCGTCGCGATATGACTGAAAAATTGTTGAAAGCGACGCTTAACTACCATTCAACAACAACAACAACAACATACAATGCTCTTAAAACCCTTTACTTCATATAGACGCCTTTGGACACCTCTATTAATATAGACGCCTTTGGACACCTAATATAGAAGGCTTTTGAATTATTGGGTGAATTATGTTTATATTAACTGACATAGTGGAAAACAGTGCAGGAAGTGTTCAGATTGCTCGTCACTCTGCACTCTTCCTGCACTGTTTTCAAAGGCCTTCTGTGATTGGTGCGGGTAAACGCGTATCTATGGAGTAAAGGGTTTCAACTGTTAAGTTCATTACTTATATAACTTATTACGTCAATTCTCCCTTATATATCACTCAGTGGACTTGCTAACTAATTCTAACAGACGCATAGTATTGAAAATCCAATTTACAAGTTTCTCTATGAAATGAGTCGTAACGATGAGTACTTATACTGAACTACTTTTTCTGCCCACTAACACAATACGTAAATCGTCTAAGACATGTTGTTGTGTGCGATATTGACCAAACACTGATATTTTTAATTGGTTTTTACCTCTAAGCCATGCCTCTACAAACATGATACCCACTGTTACGTTATGTCGGAGACCGGCCAATGTTACACTGCCCTAAAATGATAAATAAGTACATTTATGTATATATTAAACAAAATCCTTTTTTTCTGTAGCTTTAAATGATTGTTCATACATTTCACCTAACGGAATAGTAATACTGGCATCAGTCTATGTATAACGATTGAAGACTTTTCCTGTTGGAATCTCAGTTGGAAAATCGCGATTTCCATTTGGAAGTCAGTAGTGTAAAATGAACATTATCCAATGCAGTAATTCGTACTAAGGTAGTTTGCGTTATTAATTTAAGTACAATATGGCCGAATAATGTTCACGCTTGTTTGGTTTTTTTTCATGAACTCAAATTTAAAATAAAATGAAACACTTTAAACAAACGACGTTAGCTTGTGATTTCGTTCAAAACTAGGCGTGAACACCCCTTTTATTCGGTTATATTATAGTCGAATGAATGAAGTTTAACATTATGTGAATTTTAAGAACTTGTTCCAGAGTTTTTTGTGCAATCGAGAGTGAATGTTCGACATTTTCTGGTTATAAATCCGCGTTTATATCTATCCCGTCGCGGTTATATCAGTTAACCCAGTAGTTAAGGTAACATAGTTTCAGTTTTATCTGTATTAAAGTTGTAATATCACCACAGAAAATAAAATAAGTAATTAAAAATAGTAACCATTTCATAAGGATAAAACGGCAAAAATCGTCTGAAAAATACGTACCGATAGGGGGCACTGTTAACGTAATTCTATTAAAAAGCAAAGCTCAATCTTCGTAGTACAAGTGTATAGCTTTTTGATAATTTACGCCAGATGTCTAAAATGATCGCAGCGAACTGTTTAAATAAGACAGAACAAGTGAAGAGTTGAATATAGAGCATTATTCAGCTGTATTCAACATATTATTCTTCAAAAGATCTACTTCATCTGATAAGCGAAATATATTTAAATATGATTTGCCTAGTAATAATGCTAACATTTCCCTATACATATCACCTAAGCAGACAAGGTAAAGTGTATATTGCGACACTATTATGCTCGCTCACCTAGCAACTAGTTGAAATGAAGGGTACCGAATGTCTAACAGCCCGACAAGGATAGCCTTCAGCAATAAGTCCTGCTTTCAAGAAGTAACTGCGTATTTCATAAAGGTGTCTCATAAGCCCAATGTGGCTGGCCCTTTCTGCAGGGGTGGTATTTTAATACACACGCACACACACACACACACACACACACACACCCACCCGTTACTTTAGAAATCTATAATTTCTTACGCTGGGCATTTGTAGCAAGTCGTCTGCTTTGATGTTTACTTCTGGTCTCATTACATGGAGTTGATTTTCACCGCCTGTCATCTGCACAAACATCTGAAATAAACAGCAGACGATGCAATAATTCAGGGTATATTAATTTGAGCCGGCAATTTTTATCATTGATTCATTTTTGCTCATTACTATTTAGTCGTGATGATTCCGATCAAGGCTTAGGTACCTTTATAACTTATTCAGTCGTTAAGTTTATTATACTAATTTATTTTATCTCGATTGCGTACGAAAGTTTAAAGCTTATTTGAACCGTTTTCGAGCCCACTTCCCTGGGTAGAACTAGTACTGAGTACTTGTTCTTTAAGATACATCGACTTGAGCTTGAGATCGAACCCGCAACACATGGCGTAAGCGGCCAGTCATACATTGCACTACCACTCCATCTTAATATATAATAGTAGTTTTTCACTATGGTACCGATTTTTAAGTAATCGTTATTTACGTTATGGGTTCGGCACATTCAGTTGTGGTCAGTTGTACCCTGGATTCGCAATCTCCGATAGTAAAGGTAATTCATAAATTGATTTTAGATCATCCAGTTATGGTCAGTTGTACCATGGAATAAGCATCCTTCATCATTTTGAACCATTGGTACGTTGATATTATTCTTCATCACCCATCACGTTAATACTAAAAATTTAGTTCATCCAAATATTAAATCGTTATATTAAGGCTATTTTATGCTAATTAACAACAGGTTAATATTCTTTCAGTTTGCCATTTGCTCCCCACGAACATTTTTAAGCGATGGAAACTAAGCTAAAATATTCCATTCCAAAAGCAATAAAAACTTAACATTTAAAGGTTGTTCAGCGCGCGCATATAAATCTCAAACTTCGCTATGTTCGCTAATGTTCGCTAATGACTAGATGGACCAACGGAGAGAGTTATGAAATAATCATTGTTTCTCTACATTTGTTCTATGTTCATAACATAGATACCCAACAAATAATAATAATGAACAGTTATACTGTTGTTTTTAAGCATCCTTAATTAAATGTTCAAACCAGACGTTTCATATTAATATTCATAGGTTTTGTGTCGAGTGCGTGTCTAGTGGTAGAGTAGATTTATCGTCGGAGAACTGGGAGTCGTCCTCAGGGCCTCACTTAACACATACCCCCATCACCTCCCCCCACCTTAATGACGGTATCAATATTTATGCGCACGAGAAATTAGATCTGGCTTTTTTTGTGAAAATGCTTATAATGGAAAATGCTTATAATGGAAAATGCTTATAATGGACATGTTTCTTTGTACAGATGAGAGAATTGGAACATTTCAACGAGTTCTGTACTTAGTGCGGAGGGCACTGGGTGCTGTTGGATGAAAATATGAAAATTTGAAGGTGTGTTGTGATATAACTACAACACGTGGGCGGAAATACCGAAAATGACGGGGTGTCATTGAACTACATGTATATGAAATTGTGAAAAAGTAATCTAGTCAGTCTGTTGTTGTTTGCTGCATGTTTGGACCGATAGATGACAATCTATAGAAAAGATACACATTGGTAATGTGTTAAGTGGTCCAAAAGTGAATTCTTGTAACAAATAACAATGCAAAATAACCAACAATAAAACAACAACAACAACAACAACAACAACAACAACAACAACAACAACCTTTTGCATAGGTTTGACGAATCTCATGTCGTACACCATAAATCCGTCCACACCTGCTTCGATCTCTTTACGTTTGGCACTAAAATTCAGAAGAATAAAATCATTAAAATAATACATGTTCATGAGTGATATTTAAGGAATTTGGAAAGCTGGATTTTTTTTCAACACCATAGTTAGTTCTGAGTGAATAATGAAATAAAAAAATATGTCATACACCAGTAGGGCCAATTCTTGCTATCAGCGCAAAGAGGAAAATTTTAACCACAAATATGATTGATTAATTGATTTAGCGTCATTTTTATGCCATCGAGGGCTACCAGACGATCAGTAAACTAACCCTGGGATCTGTTCCCTGAGATCCTAAAAGGTTAACCAGTACTCGAGCACAATCCATTTACGCAAGTAACTGATTACTTTGCTACTTGAACCAGCGGTGAGAGACGAATGATAATGAGACGCAATGTCGTATATCAAACATTACGGAGAGTGTGGCCGAGCGGAGATCCGAACTCACGACCCCTGGATTGACAGTCAGACGCGCTAAGGACTGAGCTAATCGGGCTCGGCACAATTATGAACATGACAGAAAATGATAACATGGACCTATTCTAAAGAAGAGACCCTGCTCTACCGTGTTTGACGTTAAATTGCAGCACGTTTGAACACGTTGATTGGTAATTGCTTCAGGGAACGTTTATGTGACGTCATAGTTTAGTACTAGTTCAATTGCTATGAATTGTGGGACAGGCATGGAATTCCCGATGTTTTCATTGGAGGTTAATATACCCGAGATATCAGGTTCTATCAATCGACTAACATGGAATAGATACCTGTCTGTGGGGATTCCTACCGCTCTGTAGAGATCGACTGCGATCTAGACGGTAGAACGGACTGAGACCCCCCCCCCCCACCCCCCACACCCCCCCCCCCCCCTTCCTCACCCACACACACACACAGACACGCTTGTGTCATAACTTAGCAGTGAGATTTGAGCACATTGATTGGTCAGATGTCGAGTCGAGTTATCAGATTAAGTCCTGAACTTGTCTGTGATACATTGGTCAGTAATCGAGTCGAGTTATCAGATTAAGTCCTAAACTGGTCTGTGATAGATTGGTCAGTTGTCGAGTCGAGTTATCAGATTTAGTCCTAAACGTGTCTGTGATAGATTGGTCAGTTGTCGAGTCGAGTTATCAGATTTAGTCCTAAACTGGTCTGTGATAGATTGGTCAGTTGTCGAGTCGAGTTATCAGATTTAGTCCTATACTGGTCTGTGATAGATTGGTCAGTTGTCGAGTCGAGTTATCAGATTTAGTCCTATACTGGTCTGTGATAGATTGGTCAGTTATCGAGTCGAGTTATCAGATTAAGTCCTAAACGTGTCTGTGATAGATTGGTCAGTTGTCGAGTCGAATTATCAGATTTAGTCCTAAACTGGTCTGTGATAGATTGGTCAGTTATCGAGTCGAGTTATCAGATTAAGTCCTATACTGGTCTGTGATATATACATATATACATATATATTAATATTATTTTTATGATATAGAGTTTAAACTATATGCTGTATATAAACTTACATTATAGTTGAAGCAAATTTATAATTTTATAATATAATTGAATCAATTTTATAATAATTTTATATTAAAACTAAAGCAATGTTTTGATATGTTCTTGAATGCACAGTTGTTATTATATTGAGTTGAAGCCATGGTCAAGTTACACTTATAAATATAAACGAGTTGCAACGGTTGTATTTTCTTGTAACTCGTCTCAAATTCTAATATAGTCAGACAAAATAGTAGATCTACATCTTATTACTTCGGATTCAAATTGTTTTGTTCTCATTCCTTTGTTAACTAATTTCACGGAGAGAGAAAAATACACAGTTCACACACAGTTCAGGGATTGTCAATACAAAATACACACCTGCGGCTGTAAGTTGCTATTCTGGCAAAACATACGCTCCTTAACTGTCGGACAATTAGCACAAGCAGCATGTTTTCATTAATATACAGAGTTATGTTCCTTCTGAGTGACCATTAGACCCATTCTAGCGTTTGTTTGGAATATTTTCAAAAGGATTTATAAACACGGTGGCGAACCCACTTGACTTTATGCTATGGAGTAATGCAAAAATTAGCAGGAAAAGTGTTCGCTTCAGGTAACATTTTTGCAGGTTACTTTCTTAATAGATTATGAAAATTCCAGAAACAAAGACGAACGCCGCCCCTGCATAACCGAGACGAACTACCGGTTCAATAATTATGATATATAATATGAACTTGTTTTTTTTTTTGCACAAAGTGCAATGACGTTTTGTGCACAGTTGCGGTAAAGAGTGGTGTAATTCACAAAAAGCGCCGTTGCATTTATTGCAAATAGTACGGGGGGTTTTCATGCTCACTTGATATCATCGATGGTTCATCACTATACAGAGTCGGCGCTTGTATTTATTTCGTAAATTTTCATGAACTATTAAGAAAGTTATCTGCAAAAAGGTTACCTGAAGCGGGCATTTTCCCTCCGATTTTACTCCGCTCCATAGCATTAATTGACGCGGGTTCGCATCGTAATAAAGATTGTGATTTCCTGCTGCTGATAAGAAGAACAAACATTTACTGGCATAAGCATAATATATACAGCAATGATTCATCACTTGTTCTAAACATAGTTCATTTTATTGGATTTTACAATATCTGTTTTCTAGAGCAGTTTACCTTGTGACCTTTTCCATTATACTCTGATAGTCGGGATGGTCTTCTGACGGTGGAAGTAGAAGAGCTGCCATTCCACCCGTTGCATGGCAACCACGAGCATGACATGTTTTTACCACGAGGTCCATGTAGCTTCTAAGAAAATGTCTGTCCATAGATACGTATTTGTTTCTGTCAGGTAATATGAAATCTTTTCTGTGCCCTGTAACGTTAGGGCATAAAAGTTAATTAAAAATAATTTTCCAATTGCTATCTTAATTATGTTGTCTACAAGTTCACGATAACCGACACGTGGTTGATTCATTAAAGACATGTGCTGCTTTGATAACTTTGGTATCGTTTATTGAGACACCAGCATACATTCCGTGCTCAATGCCAATTTAGGTATAAACGATATTTCCCTGCTGTTCTTTTTTAATCGGGTTACACATTGGTAAGTCCCTGACTTTGGTGTTTAATATAATATTGGCATACATTCATATCAATTTAAGCGTTTATTTAGTTTTACGCGAGTACTTGTCATTTTATTTCCTCTTTTATTTTTATTAACAATCTGATTTCATGAACAAAATCAACTCTCATATTAAATTCCTTTTTTTTTCGCATACAAAAAAGCTCAAAGTTATTTGTATTTGTTTTCAAACAACATTTATTTGTTGCCAGCATATAACATATACATATATTCAATATACAGCGATATATAACATCACAATTGAGAAGAAAGCTATTTCTAGCTTGTACAATCTCTCCCTTCTGATATTTGTGTTTAATATTACCTAGGCGGCGAGTTTTTCATGGCCCAAAGTCTTTATGCTGGCTTTCCTGAAACGTGACAATGCAGAAGTGCTCGCGTTATTACTTACCAAACTTGTTCACAAAGGATGCGGAGTAGTCCCATATTCCGCAGTTGAGACCATTGGAGTGGTCCTTCAACTCGTATAAAATTTCCTCCATCTCAAAAGACGACAGAACATTCTCAATCAAAACACAGGCCTTCGTGCAACCATAGGGTAAGTTTAACTAAAATGAAAATAGTCGTTGAACCAATATGAACTGAAAAGTCGAACAATTAAAAACAAAATTACAAAATGTATATACAAAGCACAATGGTGCGCATTCCACGTGTGGTATGCATGGTTTAACTTGAGATTGACTTTCCTGAAAAGAAATAGAGCCAGATAACTGTGATATAAAGTCGAAATAATAAATATACGTTTGTTTTTTATTCATCGGTAAAAATATAAATAAAAATGATACACTCTCGAAATGCTATGGTGCGGATGGAGACGTTTAGTTGGCTTGGGGTATAGAGCGAACTAGAACACCTGCTATCAACCCATCAGTCCAGCAAGACGAATACGGTTATGTCCTACCCCGCGAAACAGATTCAAACATGTTAATATAAAATGATCAGATGTGTATTGACCCTTGATTTTGTTACTTTTATGAAGCTGAGGGTCATTACTCCTGTTATTTATTGAAAGTTCGTAGTAATATATAACAGAAAGAACAACATATACTTTTTATCACATTACATTTTTATGTAAAATGGAAGAAATATCAACAAGTTTACCTTCTTTTCTGACCATGTGAAAATACTGTTCCAAAGTCTTGCTTCATTACTGCCTTCAAGCTGAAATGTAAGGCGTTTTTAATATACGCAGTTTCATTGTACAAATGTAAGTAAAGATACAGGTATCGTGGCGGTAGTATCTACATAGATACAAACAAATAGTTTGACTGGTAAAACGTGCATACAGGACTCACTCCACATTTATTGCCCTTAAATACTCCAGCTGCACAGACAATAGAGGTTGAAGTAGAACTATACGAGTATTCTCTTCTTCTACTTATTTCATGACTTTATATTGAAGTGATTTATTTATTACCAACAAAAGACTATAGGCGGAAACAAGACCATTTTAGAACCTATTGGTTATGTGTTTAGGGTTTCAGAGGTGTATTTTCTCTATATGCAGAACAGTGCAAAATTAATTGGTGTGTGAGGCGTACAATGCGGCCCTATTAGAAATGTAATAGTGGTGTGAGACACTGGACAGGGCCTGTTTACTCGTCTTTGTAGACATCGCGCTTCAATCCTTTCTTACCAATTACCTCCCCTTGATGACGGTAGCAAGATTATTGCGCTCAAGGAACTAGAGCTGCTGTGAATCAATTGGGCATTATTTTTGTTGAAAATGCTTAACATTGTTATATTTCTTTGTACATATGAGAACACTGGAACATTTTCGTGAGTTGTGCCATGAAGATATTATTACAGTTTAAAGACGCGTAGTGATACACTGCAACATATGGGCAGAATTATCAAAAATGAAGGGGTGTCGTCAAAACATCGAAATTATGAAAAGTCAGTCTAGTCAACCCTATGTTTTTCCCTGGATATTTAGAATAATAGAGGACTATCTATGGACATACGTCACTTTTTAAACCATTTGCAATGTGTTCAGTGTTCGAGAAGTGCATATCGCTATATATAGAACAGTACAAACAATATATTAGTTTAAACAATATTTATTCGTTTTCAACATATTACATATAAATATATTCAAATATACAGCGATACATAACAATAGAATTGAGAAGAAAGCTATTTCTAGCTTATACAAAGTCTCTCTTCTGAAACAATATATTGGTGTGTGAGACGTTCATGCTGAATATCGACTTAAGAAACACGAATATCAAATTGATTTTCTACTGAAATTTTGCCTGTGAAGAACAGTACAAACAATATATTGGTGTGTGAGACATTCATGCTGGAAACACGAATAGTCAAATTGATTTTCTGTTGAAATTTTGCCTGTGAAGAGCATACCAATTTATAGCTAACCATTAAAGACACATATACTTTCAAACCATATAAAAGAAAAGCTTTAGAAAACAGACACACGCAATGGCAGGCAGAGATAAGTTCTATATTCGTATTTCGTGTTTCGATATTCAGCTACCCTAACATTTTTGGCCTTCAACATTGAAGAGTTTCATACTTGAATATCGAAATACAAAAGCGAATGTTGAACTAACATTTATCAACTCACATATAGTTTAGTATAATATTTAATAACTTACCTTAGAAAGATAAAAGAATGGACCGCTTCCAGATCGCATGAGTATCTCGCTGTTATGATACATTAGTATCCCAAAGTCAAACAGTGGACCAAGAACCTCTTTGCCATTGACCTAGATGGAATGCATATATTAATATCACTAGTATCAATACAGAAATTGTAACAATTTAAAAAAGATAAATAAGATTATTTTCAGTGAAATTATTTTATATTTCATTTATTTCACTGAGCTGGTGAGATAAGCTCATTTCCAATGGCGTAGCTGACCCTAAAAAGATGTACACGCTCACCGGGATGTTAGGGGAAATATAATGATGCATTCATAAGAAAATATGCAAGCCTGTGCCACGATTGTAGCATAAAGGCAGCTACGTCACTGATTTCCATCGTTCCCTTTAACAATAATCATGTACTTAGTAGTGTAGTCGATACAGTGTTGGCCCCTAACGACTGACGTTGCGGGCTCGATCACCAAATGCCTCTGCCTCGCATAAAAAACGTTCAGTACTGGTTCTGTTCAGGAAGCGGACTGGAGAGCGGTTCACAAACGTTCTGAACTTTTTTCGCGATTCGAGTCAAAATATTTTAGAATAAACTAACACTATTCGCAAGATTATCTTAAAAATCAGATTGATTAATAAAAGTTACCAGTTACAGCTTACCAACATATTGTGTTCCAGCATATTCCAGGCACGTGGTCTTAACATCAACACCGGTGCCTTTTGTATCTCTGGTACGCCTTATAATATAGAACAGTTAAATGTCTAAAGTCATCATTGCGTTTCCTTCTTATTTCTATAGTTTAATTAAACATTTTAACATGGTTTTTAAAATGAAATTGAGCAGAATCACTGTACATTTTGTAAGTAACTGACACATTTTCTCGTATAAAGGTTTTGTACTGAGATGGACTCGAACCCTAAACCTCACCAGCAAGAGTCAATAGACGATGGCGTCTTGGACCACTTGCCACAGAGGTACCAATGCCAGAATAAAATATATAAAAACTATAATAAGAAAAGTAGGTTTAGTAACCAAGAGATATTTTGTGGGTACATTGCTTAATAGCCATCCTAAATAATGAGCTTATATTCCTATTGTCAGGAATTATTTATATTATTTTTTCTCAAATGATAATTCAAACATGGCATAACTGAGTGCTTCCAGTGTTTCTAATAGATCACTAATGCCAAAGAAATCACAAAATGACCATAAAAGTTAGGAAGGTTCATTTTTAAATGAAAAGAAACAATGATTATGCATCACTGGATTATGATGATCTAAATAAAAAAAATATTTTTATATGAAATTAGTTACCTTCTATTTCATTGTGCACAGCTTTATACACATTGTGCAGCCCTCTAAGCTGATTTCGCCATGTCGGACAATGGCCATCGTCAAAATCTGTCTACAATAACAATAAAAAAAATACTTCCAAACTAGTGACATCTTCTATGGTTGCAGGTAGCTGTCATTTACTGAACTAAAGTTGACATTTAATTGTTACTTTATACAATAATTACCTCTTTCAACACGGTATATCATTCAACAAAAAATAAACTACTGAAAAATATATCAACAACATAAAAGCGAGATTGGTACAGAGAGTCCTGTTTTCGAACACGCAACTTCTTTCTTGAGTAACCAACACTCTCGCCAGAGGTTGCCGGGTTCGGTACCAAGATCGGCCTGATGCCTCTTAAATAAGAACACACAGAACTGGTTTTACTCAGACAGCGTACTCGAGAGCGGTTCATATCAGCTTTGACCTTTACAACTTTTAAATCACATGCTATTTATCTTTTAGGCTAATATATCAAGAGAAATAAGGCACTTTCGTGATTTTGTAAATACAAAGTTCGTTAGTTGAATGGCTAAAACAAAAGGGTTTAAAATGACCCCCTCCCAAAAAAACAACAAAAACACACACACGCACACACGCACGCACGAACGCACGCACGCACGAACGAACGCACGCACGCACGCACATACACACACAAACCCAAAAAACTTGAAATAAAATGCAAAACAATTGCCCACTCAGTTTCAGTAAATTGTTTCAACCTATTTCTACCGCATTCACAACATTGTGACATAGCTTTACAGAGAATGAATCATTAATTCATAAGTGTAGAATCAAGTTTGAAAAAAAGAGCTTTTAAAAACTACAGCTTACTGTATATGTATGCCGTGATCGATTAGCTCAGTCGGTAGCACGGATGGCTATCCCTGGCCGTAGTCTCCGTGATGATTGATATACGACATTGCGTCTTATTATCATTACTCTCTCACCACTGATTCAAGTGAGACAGTTATAAGTTACTTGCAGATAGAGGGTGTGCTCGAGTACTGGTTAACCTTCCAGGATTCCAGGAAATAGCGGTTAGGTTAAGTTAGCTGATCGTCTGTTAGTCCTCGATGGCATAACATGACGCTAGATATTCAATCAATCAATAAATCAATCAATCAATCAATCAATTTATCAAACCGATATGAAAATTGCTTAGTATTGCAAGTTCAATTTAGTTCGGAGCTTGTAGTAATGTTACACACTTAATCCTACTTCGTTTTTTGGTAAGTTTTTTTGATAAAATTATTTCTATTATATGTATCGTTATACCTCGAACAAACACACAAGTAAACATTTGTTGCGAACATAATGATCGATATATCAAGAAAATGAAATATATCTTTATTAAAGTCGCATCTATGTACAAACATATAGATACAACATACAATAACATACACAACATACATAGTCATTCAAATCTAGAATTACAAGAGACTGTCGCTATAAACTTAATACATGCTTTATATTAAAATAAGAAGTGTAGAATACAGCTTATACGCTGTAAGAATTGAGACAACGGCGCTAATCTTGACTCTAGTCCTAAATGTGTATTAAAAAACTTTTGTTAAATCCTGAAAGAAAAATAACTGCAAATGCATCGCTTTATAGTCAAAAGCTTTTTTAAAATATATTTAAAAATCTCACTTATTAATTCAGACCAGATCTGGAATGAACTGATTAGCACCGATTTCTCAACATAATATAAAAATAATTTGTTTTACATTTTAAGAAATATTACATTATTAATATAAAACATTTTACGTGTTTTTGTAGCATTCGTAAAACAGGTTTTTTTTTGCACATATTCTTATCATATCTTTATCCAGTGTTGTACTTGACAGTCGTTAATTGAGGGCTTGACATTTTCACACATTTTTCGAAAGCTTGTCCAAACTGTGAAAACGTGCCGTCTGCCAAATTTAAGAAATTATCAACCGAAAACAATTATTACGTACTATATGCACCAGTTGAAGAATAGTTCATGTATTAAGATAAGATAAGATAAGATACATACAAACAAACTCGTACCAAATATAATCTTATGAAACTTAATTATACAACTAACACTGCTAACATTACTACAAGTAAGCATTTTAATGTATTTTGTTAACGCCAGTAGCGTTTCTTTATGTTATATTTAGTTATCTTACGTTTTTGAATTAGTGATGGAATCACTAGATCTACGTTTAGTTAAAACGTACAATGAAACTGTTTAACGTACCAGGCGTTCTACTAATTACAGTCCATTTTAATAAGAACATAATATCAAGTAATTTTCTATCTCTCGAACATAACGGATAATTTAGCAAACAGTTTCTGTGGAATAATTGACAGCTCTGTACACTTCTTATTCAGGCCAGGAGACATATAAATGGAGATCAGTTTCTACAGGCACTGTTCTTGTCTAAATGTCGACAGGCACGAACTTTGCACACACAACTACTTCTGTTTTCATTTTTGTATCAAAATCAGGTAAGATAAGAGATGATATTTTTTATTTCCTCCAATATACAATTTGACAAATCATAGTAAAATTCTGTCATATTATAAACAAAGAAAAGTATTACGAAAAAACAACAAGATGATTGATTGATTGAATATTTAGCGTCATTTTTATGCCAATGAGGGCTAACAGACGATCAATTAACCTAACCATTGTTTCCTAGGATCCTGGAAGGTTAACCAGTACTCGATTACATCCCATCTCCGCAAGTAAACGGAGAACTTTCTAACTGGAATCAGCGGTAAGAGACAAATGATAATGAAACGCAATGTTGTATTAAACATCAGTGAGATTGTGGCCGAGCAGGGGATTCGAACTCATAACCCCTGAATTGATAGTCAGACGCACTAACGGCTGAGCTAATCAGGCTCGGCAAACAAACAAACACACACACAAAACACAAAAAATAACAACAAAAAAAACAACCCCCCAATATAATTATATGGAACTTATTATACAGCTAACATTTCAATAAGTAAGCATTTATTGAACGTCTGCTACTTTATAAGGGTTTGGTCATATCATTGTCTTTATTTTGTGACGTTTTTAACATTTCCATTGTTTCCGTTCCACAATCATAATGCAGACCAAAACTTTAGTATATTTTATATTTAGAAATGGTGAACAATTTATCACCTTTACTATGGTATCAATCTCTTAAATTCAGACAACGGACCAAAGATTTATAGGAACTAGGAAATGCTAAAATGCATTTGGTATTTTACAGCTGTTTTGTAAACTGATTGAACCATGGTACAATGTTACAGCACGGAGGCCCCGATTTCACTGAATATCTCAACTCATATCCAATTTTTGAAACGCTACAACTTCAGTTACATTGATAAAATTGCGTGTTTTATATTCGCTATAAGTAAAGATATGTTCTGACTTCCTACAGTTCTGTGTGGTCATTTAAGGTACAATGGTATAATGAGTAACCGTCATTTAAGGTACAATGGTATAATGAGTAACTGTCATTTAAGGTACAATGGTATAATGAGTAACCGTCATTTAATGTACAATGGTATAATGAGTAACCGTCATTTAAGGTACAATGGTATAATGAGTAACCGTCATTTAAGGTACAATGGTATAATGAGTAACTGTCATTTAATGTACAATGGTATAATGAGTAACCGTCATTTAATGTACAATGGTATAATGAGTAACCGTCATTTAAGGTATAATGAGTAACCGTCATTTAAGGTACAATGATATAATGAGTAACCGTTTAGAGAAATTGCAAATTTTTAGGTGAGAATAATCTCAGCATGAGATGTTTAGTAAAACCGAACCCTGGTCTCTATTCAGAGGCCACAAATCACGACGCTGAAGCACCGCTGGAGATCTAAATTAAACGACAACAGTTTTTTTTTGTAGATAGCTAAGTACAGTAAAATACCATTCCTTGACAGCGGGGATGTTGAAATATTCCTCCACTACCACAGTATTGTAAACATTCACGTTTTTATGACAAGATTATAATGGAATTTCACTTCTGTTTACGCATCAGATCAATCAGTACATTATTAACGAATGAAATATTAGTCTCCAAATATCATTATCCGAAACTCCACATTTAAGAAATTGTTAACATTTTTCATAAAACGGGTTGAGTCAGACTAGTTTTTAAAATATAATATTCATTCATTCATTCATTCATTCATTCATTCATTCATTCATTCATTTATAAATTCATTCATTCATTTATAAATTCATTGACTCGTACATGCATTCATTCCTCATTCACTCATTCATTTATACATTAATTCATGCAATCGTCCGTTCATTCATACATTTATCAAATTTAAAAGGGCACACAATTTTTATGATTTTTTACTATTTCTAGATTTTCATTTCTACACTTAATGAACATTAAATTACTAGATACATGTATATAAATCATACGTGTGCATACCTTTTAGTTTGTTTATTTTTCTAAAGTGACGTAACACTTGTAAATGATTAAAAGGAATGGGATTTCTCCTACTGGTGCTCATACATATATGAGTCGTTGATTTCATCTCACATATTATTTGAATTTAGTTACATCTTTTTAATGTGAAATATTTAGTATGTAATGGTGATAACTGTATATTGTTTTAATTAGCAATTTTTATATGTTTGTTATGTTGAGCATTATGAAAGTTATATGAATATTTAAACATACAGAACAGATTGTATTTTTTTTATTATTATTCATTTTATCTGAATAAAAGAAAACATTTCAAGGAAACATTAATTTGTATTTAAAGAATTTTACTCGTAGTTTAATAACCAAGCATGACGCCATTGGTTTTGTAAAAAATGTTAATACTTTCTTAAGATAGTAATGTTTATGTGGTTATAGGTTCACAATTGTAAAGTTGGTTATAATGCGTGAACATAAAAAACAATAGATTCAACATCGCCGTTTGTCCCTTTAAGAACAGAACAGAACAGAACGTATATTTTATTAGGATTTGTACAAAGTACATCATCATTCTATATACAATATACAATCAATATAAGCTGAAACCTGTTCCATTATTAATTTTCTTCTCACAATACATTTCGTAATTTTTAATATACCATGATCGTACATATTTCTTTAAATAGTATCCATGCCACAAGAAGTGTGTGTGCGTGCGTGCGTGCGCATGTGTGTGTCAATAAAACTATTATTCTGTTCTGCTCGTTATTTTACAAGCTGGATGAATCGCACCACCTGGTAAAAAGTGCTAAACGGTTGACCATTACAAATCACGAAACCTGTCGTTATCCGCACCTTGAATTAGCGAAATTATCGATACTTGATCAAACATGCAGTCTTTTATCAAGTCCTTATGAAACAGATCATCCCTATATAAGAGGTATACGCTGACCATATGTATCACAGTCACATTTGTGCCGTGAGACTGTCACAGAGCACAGGTATACTGCAATCGGAAGAAAAATCGAACGTATATAGTAAGGTATGTGGTTTCTATTTTTTTAACTAAACGTGATTCAATGATTGATTGCAAACAACAGCGTTGGCTCAAAGGCCAAGTTTCCATCCCGTACGCGGGAGGATATGTTTGCAATCTTCGGCCGGGTTCGGGTGCTCCGTGGCCGAGCGATCTAAGGCAATGTCTCATTATCACTTAACGCTCGCCGCCGAAGTCGTGGGGTTTAGGCATAGCACCACCATTTGAAACAGGATGCGCTTCCGTGGTTAGTCGTATAATGGCGGTTATAAATAAGTAGTTCTTGTTTCTTCTTCTATAAAAATAAATTTTCCTTATTTTAATTCTCATTTTCTTTCTATTTTAATGGTATAATTGATGTATTTTGATCATTTTGAAAGCATTGCCATGTTTGAATTGTGAATTTAGAAAAAAAAATGATACTACGAAATTGAGATATGAATACATAATATCGGATGTCTACTTTCACTTTGTCAACAGTGTACACACTGAACACACAAAATGAATCTCTTAAATGACAGATGGCCCCTACTTTTCTTATCATAATGTGGTAGTGCAGAGGTTGACAAACAGTAAAATGTAAGTTTCACTTCTTTTACTTGGGTCTCTCCATGAACGACAAGTCTTCAAACTTTTATTATTTACTATTGAACAAAGATAAAAAAAAATTTGATCATCTCATCTACGGAAAGAAATCACAGCCCCATTTGAACCTACTTTTAACCAAATTACACACGACTTTTGTAAGGGGCACAACTGTGTAGATGCGATACGATACACGAATCACTTCACGATCGATAACTCTATTGTGTTTTAGCATTCAGAAATAAACTATGTAGTAGTACTGTTGTCGTCCTTAAAATGAATTTGAAAGTTCGCTATACAGTATCATAAGCTGTCGTTTCACGTAACTGTCTTGTTGGTATCTCAATGTGCATTTGATTTCTTTCGGTAAACGTGAATGTTTGTTCAATCACACATATTATTGACGCTTTCATGTATCTTACGCGGGTTCATTGCTATAATATCAACTACGGTAAACTTATTTGTCATAGATAAAACATGTACTGGGTAGTAGATAGTAGATATTAAATAGTAGGTAGCTGATTAGAATATAGTTGATAGTAAATAGCAGATAGTAGGAAGAAGATAGTAGATAGTAGAAAGTAAATAGTAGATAGTAGGTAGAATATAGTAGATAGTAAATAGTAGATAGTAGAAAGAAGATAGCAGATAGTAGAAAGTCAATTCAATAGTAGATAGCAGGTAGAATATAGTAGATAGTAAATAGTAGATAGTAGGAAGAAGATAATAGATAGTAGAAAGTTAATAGTAGATAGTAGATAATAAATAGTAGATAGAAGATAGTAAATAGTAGAAAGTAGATATTAAATAGTAGATAGTTGACAGTAGATAAAATATAGAAATAATATAAAGTAGATGGTAAACTATAGATAGTAGAAAGTAAAAAGTAGATAGTAGATGGTAAATAGTAGATAATAGATAGTAGATAGTAGGTAGATAGAAATACTATAAAGTAGATGGTAAACTATAGATAGTAGATAGTAGATAGCAGATAGAAGATGAAATATATAAAGTAGACAGCAGATAATAAATAATTGATAGAAGGTAACATACTGTAAAACGAAGATAGTAGATAATAAATAGTAATACTAGATAGTAGAGAGTAAACTGTAAATGACTAGGTAGTAGATAGGATATACACACACTATCAGATAGATAAGCGAGTTCAGAATACGATTAGAGATGCCAGTCAAATACTAAGTTGTCCGATTACAAAAATGACTTTGCCATAGTGGTTTTGTGAGATGGTCATTGGAGAATATGGCCCAATGACTACCTAACAATCCCTTATGTTTTCGTCAAAACTTCGTGATCCATTTTGTGTGTCGGCAGTCCGACAGCAGAAAGACTATGTCGGCATCGCACACTTTAGGTTGACATAATATGTGGAAGGGATTGACAACGAATACCCGGGCTCTATGACTGGAAACGTGGTTACAACATATACATAGGAATCCGGGCTAAAACTTATACGTGAGATGTAGACTATATATATAATAAACATTTAGGAATTAAGTTGGTAAAATTACATAGGCATTAGGATTGGAAACCATACATGGTTACCATCTGGCTAATGCATGCTTTAGAGAAGAGGTTATGACAACATCTACTTTGGAATACAGATAGAAACCTGGGCATTTGCTTGACAATTTAGATATAGGAACCGATTCAGGAATTAAAGATTTCAACGTGCCGAATCATAGCGATGCACCGCCTTAAGTCAACTATAGATTTAACGGTTCTATGGGGAATGACGAAGGATCTTAACAGATTCAGAGGCTGCTAAATCTCAGATTTTATTTAATCTGACTCTGGACCGTTCCTGTTTGGTGTAATTTTGATGTCTTAGTTAGATATGCAGTTGAACTGAGCGTCCCTTACACCAGTCAGATTGTGGTTTGCAAACTTCGGTCGAAAATAGGACATAGCCGAAAGGAGGTGGAATTTTTTGTGAAACGAGATCTTACATCTGAAACAAACCATGCTCAAAGTAGTCCTCGGTAGACGAAATAATCAGCATAATTACGGGTATATTGTCTTGGCCGTGGCGGAGGATCAAACCCACGACCTCCTTAATCTGAATTCACCGCTCTGTCATCATAGACCCGGCGCTCCGCATTAAGGAAGGATTTGAGGGAATATAAGCACCTACAAGGAAATTCGTATTAGACTTGCGTTTGGAGACTAGCCCTATTTCGCAACGGATGCCTTTAATACCCTAATTATGTTGATTTATCTTAAAGTAACACACAGCGAGTTCACTCAATATTATTTCGGAGAAGGTTATGTATTTACATGAGTTTATTATAGCCCAGTTAACATTAAATAAGCCCTTAATTGTGTTAATATACTGGAGAAACTCTGGTTATTATATACATGTATATGTGGATTATGTTGGTAATTTTACATAGACACAATGTTTAGAAAGCATACATAGGTTATCATCTTTAACATAAAAATAAAGTAACTCAGTACAATTAAAATAATCCTTTATTGTGTTTCAATATTAAAGATATTCTGGTAATTACAATTTATTATATACATGCGTAGAAGCCACCAATTTTCGCAAATTGTCGCATAGCACTAAATATATTTTAATGTTGAAATTTTTATCAGAATACCACTTATTTTTTTAAGTTTGTTTTATATATTTTAAACACAACTTCTTGTAACATGACGCCACTGGTTTTATATGAAATGCTAATACTTTCGGATCATAAATATCAGCTACTGACACTGGGAGATCATCTCCTTGTGGTTATATGCACATACATATAATAGTGTATAGTTGACGTGCGAAGATGAGTACAAACGAGGTCAGCAATGTCGTGTGCCCTTTGACCCCCCCCCCTTTTTAATATACATTATTCTGTTCTACTTGTCAAAATAAATGATTTGCCTCGCTAAAACGAGTCATATTTCCTTTGATAAATTCACGGTCTGATATAAATTGAAAATACAAAATGCATTTCTCTCCTATTTGCGCCATCTCATTTCCCATGCTACAGAGATGTTCAGAGCGCAACCAGTGGAAGTAATAAAACAATATCTACTTTCGTTTGAAAATCAAGAAATAGGCAATTACTGAATTGACTTGGTGTTAGATATCTCTACAGGTGGCACTCTTTTTCTTCAAATAAACAACTCGGATGCGTAATGCACATACGCATGTATTAGCTTTTCATTCAACACTTAATGACTCTCTTATGATTCATCTGTTACATACATTATACAATGCAATAGATTCAATATTAATGTGTCACCTGTATTGGACGAGTACACTAACAAATAGATAACGTAGTTGGTTAGCGTATTTGGTTTATATATCATATATTTATTTATATACTAAACAAAACAAGAAACTT
This sequence comes from Panopea generosa, assembly GCA_029582155.1. NCBI lineage: Eukaryota > Metazoa > Mollusca > Bivalvia > Adapedonta > Hiatellidae > Panopea > Panopea generosa. The sequence continues at coordinate 59,726,913 of CM055896.1, forward strand.
CATATTTTCAGTTAATATATTCTGTTATAAAATGAGATAAACATGTAAAATGACATACATATGTTGGTGCGAACAATTAAGTGTAAATAGCACGTGCGAATTTGAAAAAAATCCACGTGCATGTACGGACAAATATTTTTCGTATTCTTCAAACCAAACTTTCAGTTAAATGACATTTAATAAATAATTTCATCATTTTTCGTAACAGTAAGAGCCATAATCTTTTACCATACAAAATGCACAGTAAGATACGCTTGCGATACATGTAAGAATAATTTACACTTTGCTTTTATATTTCAATATATCTGCACCTAAACATTGCGGATGTTTCTTTTTTGTTCAGTATAATTATATATTTGTGAATTTATTTAAATTCACGTTACATTTCATTTAAAAAAAAGTTCTGACATTAAAATAAACTGTTTTGAGACGCTGTTTCAATATTTTCTTAAGTCTAATTGCACCATATTTTTGGATAAACTTTGCGTAGTTTTAGTTGCTGGTGGTAATTTGTTTATTACATTTGAGCAGTTCAACGAGATAAAATCATAATGCTGTGATATGACACATGTCACGTTTTGTACTTCCATTTAGTCTCTTTGGTGGTATGAGCATAGCATACCATGTAGGTAGAGGGTTATTCATACTTCCCGACACGTGCTAGTCTTGATCATCTGCGACACTTGCTTTTCACAAAGACAAACGTCTTGATAAGTTGTGCAAAAGAAACGTTTAAATCTTGTAGTAAGATCTGATTGGCTGAAACAAAGACACCCCTGCAACAGTTATGCTTTAATATCATTAAATCATATTAATTTCTGATGGAAACAACTGCAGTTATATTTTGTAAGATATTTGACATATAGAAAATATCTAATACTTCAAATGAATATAGAAATAAACATCTAAAATATAGTATTTTAAAATACTGTGGAAATAACTGATGTAATCCGATTGTTTGAATCAACCAATCAGACTTTATCAGGTATCCGTTACACTTTTGTTCACGGTGGAACTTTTCAAGAGTTTGTCTTTTAGAAAAGCAAGCCTGGCAGTTGATCAAGACTAGACAAATGATTGTGTAGTTGTTGCTAGTATATTCTAGGAACGTTTGAGTGTTTAATATTAGCGTGAATGTTATTCAAATAACGACCACCAGCTGCTTTATCAGTGTGCTGATGTGATATATCTGTGATTCAAGCGACCGTTTCAGTCCTTACCCAATACGAAAAACTCCGACAGTTCCATTAAACTGTTAAAACCAAACATTCGTTTTTCCTAGCGTACAAGCATCAATAAAATACCAATAAAATTCACAAACTATACGTAGTGGTTGCGTTTTACAAATTTTCAACCAACCACTGAAAATGACACCATTCTTGGCATCAGTATGCAAATGACGCATGTCAGCTAACCAGGCGTATTTCATTCAATCCTATGCATGTGGAACTTTCTAGCTTATGATGTAGTTATTTCTGTTTGTCGAGTGACGTCTGTTATGATTTCAGTATAGATCTACTCGTCTGCACTGCAAATTCATATAAATAATATTGTGTTTTCAATTTCAGATTAAGTTACCTGTATTCCTTGTGCAGACGACTTCATCGCAGCAATGAAATGACTGGTGTTACTGGGCGACACATCCCCGAGATCAACATGGCGACATTGCAAGCGTTTGGGAACGGTCTCTGTCATCCACCTACCCGAGCGACACGCGCTTTCTTGCGGGAATACAGGCAGACGAGCAGACGAATCTAAGTCAATCTTCACACGCTTCCGCCTCTGCAACATCTGATACGAAATATTTAAAGGCATTGTAAGAACACGATGTGATTATTTATAACCTATATATGTTTATTACAGAAATATAAAGTTTGCATTAAGTCTTCTGATTATTAAGAATGTTTCTTAGTATGGTTGCGATGCTCCTGTAGTTAACGTATTTGGTCTAAGACCCAGAGGCATGCATTCGTTCGACGTGGATGGAGAGCCATGAAATGGAACATCTTCTATGTTGAGTAGATATACAAGAGCCCCAAACTTAAAGTATTGCGGAAACGACGATGCTCATTGTACTCGCTGGGTTGTGACAGACATATAGGTAGACGGACGGACGATCGGACAGGCGGGCGGATGGGCATATTGGTAGCTTAATATCCGGATACATTATAAATAGCTGAATAGACTAATAGAAAGAAAGAGCATCTTATTTTTTGCAGTTTAATATTATGTCAGAATAAAATATATATTTTTTAGTTTTTATATATTATGCCCCCTTTTCTCCATCGTCAACATAAATGAAACTGTTAGTATAGAAACGTAGACTCAGTTTGATAGTTATTACAATTATATATAAATTGTATTGGCAAAAGCCAATTGTATGCAAACTAGTTTTTATTCAGAAATATGAATTTGCACAAACAAGCAATACATTATTTTCCCCCGTTTACGAACAGATTAATAGTGGGACCTGTTCAAACTGAGAAAAAAACACACATTTACCATCCTTTCCCATACACCATATGCCAATACCAGTATCTAAATAAATCATTTTATATCTATGAAATATTTAAAGAATATCAGCTCCAATAAAACGTCTACATACTCCATATTTAAAAGTTTATGCTTTTTAAATAAACGTCAATTGAGGTCACACTGGCTATACTGAAAATGCAACAAATTCATTATTCACGACATTTTTAAAAAAAAAATACACTGTTTTAACTAAACAAATTACTATACAAATATGCATAAAGTATTAATAAGTTATAATAAATAAATCAATATCATACACATAGCAGCTTGATAAAAAATGATAGAAAAGGTTATGCAAATAGCGTTCATATTTGTTTATACACTTTTAGTTTCCTTCCATAAACTATTGTATCAGTAAATATCATTTTACGTCTAAATTTATCTCAGTATTGGTTATTAGTATATACAAATTACACACCTCACTCACTCACTCACTCACTCACTCACTCACTCACTCACTCACTCACTCACTCACTCACTCACTCACTCACTCACTCACTCACTCACTCACTCACTCACTCACTCACTCACTCACTCACTCACTCACTCACTCACTCACTCACTCACTCACTCACTCACTCACTCACTCACTCACTCACTCACTCACTCACTCACTCACTCACTCACTCACTCACTCACTGTCGTACCTATGTATTCGCAGTTACTCACACTCGTACCTATGTGTTCGTACTTAGATATCACCAGCATTATAATTAAAAACAAGAGGCCCAAGAGGGCCTTAATCGCTCTAAAGGCAACAAATGGACAGATGAGCATTTCTGAGGAAATGTTTTTGTAAGTTTCTTCTCAACAAATCTTTTAGAAGAACTCCATGCAAAAGTTCATATAAACTATCTAAGATCTAGGCCTTGAGCTATCGGAGAAAATGTTTTTTTTTTAAATTTAGCTTAAAATATGCTTATAAACCCTGTGTCGAATCACGCTGGCTCAATAACCGATTCTGTGTGGTAATATAACTGCTGAGCAAGTTTGGTTAAGATTTAATGAAAAAATGGAGCTGCTATAGCGTCTGTAACTCAATGTTACAGTCACCGCTGTGTTGGTCCCAAATTTTACCCTAGGTGCCCGACTTCAAGGGGATTCCAAGTAGTGTTTCATGTAAAATGTTTTGTTTTAAGTTTCACTTAAATGTGCTTACAAGGCCTGTGGCGGGGGCACTTGAATCACGCTGATCCAAAAATCGTCTGAGACCTTGGGGTTATATAACTGCTGTGCAAGTTTGGTTAGAAAATGAAGGAACTATCGTGTCTACAATTATCTTTATATAACTCTGTGTAAACAGTGACCCCTGTAGCGGCCCCAAATTTAACCCCAGGTGCCCGACTTCAACAAAAAGTTTAGAGGACATCCAAGCAATGGTACTTGTAAAATATATTTCAGAGAATTTTTTTTTAAAGTTTCGCTTAAAATGTGCGTAAAATTCTGCTGATTCAAGATATTGTGTTTATGTAACTGCCGTGCAAGTTTTGTTTAGATTCAATGAAAAATGAAGGTGCTGTCGCGCCAACAAGAGAAAGGTTAACTGGAGAACGACGGACGGACGAAAGACGGACTGACAGACGACGGTCGACGGACAATTTACCATGGCATAAGCCCTGCTGGCCTTTGACAGTACAGCTTAAAAGGAAACATTGATTTTTTCAATATCATGTTATTTTTAAAAGCCGTCCGTGTAATTGACAAATCTGTGACTAATGATTAATACCTCATCCACATCGGAGTCGAATTGCAGTACCAATTCTGCGACAAACCGCAGCGCATCTGGAGTGAGGAGGGTACGATACGGCAACTCATAATTCAATGGTGGTCCTCGTATCTCGACATTTGACATACCAATCTGTGGACAGATGTTTGTAATAGGAATAAAAAAAAATAGAAATCAATATTTGTACGAGATGTTAACATAATAAAGATTAAGAGAATCATAATAAAAAAAAAGAAGCAGTACAAAAAGCACCACCATCATCGGCATGAGCATTATCAGTAGAATTAATAGTCCTTATATCAGCAGTAGCAGTAACAGCTGCTGAAGTAGAACCATCACTGAAAGGAACAAAAACCCATCCTTGAAAGATTTTGTTTTCATGCTACATAGTGTTAATAAGACGCCAGCGTGTTTTCAAAATATAGATGTATTGTAGGGAAGACAACTTTTCTTCATAAAAAAATGTTTTGTTGTCGAAATATTGAATAAACGATATGGCAATTATTCTGTGTTTGCGTTTAGTTTTCAGAAGATACTGCTCAGAAGATAGCTCAGACATTCAGACGTTTATAGAAAAAAGTTGTTTCTAGAAATCGTTAAAGATGTGAAACAACATAATGGATTGGGAGAATGGGAAAAACAATGGCGTGTGTTAGAAACTTAAATGTTGTTTATACAGCTACACGCGAGATACACATGCTTCAAGAAATGCAGGAATATACATGAACATGCTTTGTCTCTCACCGCTCATTCAAGTGGGAAAGTTGTCAGTTACTAGCGGAGATGTGTAGGATCGAATACTGTTCTTAGGAGAGAGTGGTTAAGTTGACTGATCGTCTGCTAGTCTTTTATGACATAAAATGACGTTAAATACTCAATCAAACACACCATTTGTTGGATGGTAAAGTTTCCATGACAACTGGGCTGAGCGTCTTTCTGCACTTAATCACAGTTCATTTAAAACTGTTTGCTATATGGTCATTGTGCTGGCATCTGATGTCAGTCCCCCACCCACCAAAAAAAAAAAGGAAAAAAAAAAGGAAAGGAAACGATAAAGTAATAGATTATCACTGAAGTTAAAAACCAAGTATAAAACAGCAAATACAAATTGAAGACAATGGATTGAAATATCGTACTACTGTATTTGTAGAAATGTTTGATTTTACCTTATTTAATTCTCGCAGCAGACGAGATGCTTCTGAACTGTCGAATGAAGCGGTACATGTTTCTATGGAAACGCTGTCCGTACTTTTACGGAAGTGTGATGCTACAGTTTTTATACGATCCATCCTTCACCAGTGTGTTTAATGTCTGCATATGTTCCTTAAACTATTGAGAAGTACACATTTATAAATATTGATAACACTTAGTTAAAGGGACACATGGCATTTTTGATAAATTTTCACATCACACTATTATCTCAACATTTTATATCGACATGATGCAAAATGTTACCTTGGTGCAAAAGCTGTCTAACTACATTTGAATAATATAAGCAGTGAGAGCGTTTTTGCTTCCATGCAACGAAAAATTTAGTGAAAATACCAGTGTTTATTCATAACATCAATGTCTGGTCAGCTGTGATTAAAAAGTTTTTTTGTTTTTTTGTAAATATCTAGCCTGAGTCAGTTTATGCCATCGAGGGCTAACAGATGATCAGTTAACCTGACCACACTTTCCTGCGATCCTGGAAGGTTAACCAGTCGCACACCCATATCCATAAGTAATTGATAGGCTCCCATACTGATCGATGAGAGACGAATGACAACAAGGCGCAATATCGTATATCAGTCATCACGGAGATTGTGACCGGGCAGAAAATCAAACTCACGACGCCTGGATTGACAGTCAGAGCAATGGGCAGTAATAGGCATGTGTGTTTTGCTACCTTTCATCAATTTAACTTAGGGATGAAAACATAATTTACTTCTGTACCGTTGCTAGTAAAATACGAAACAAGATGCGGTGTTGGTAATTGAATGAATTAGTAATATAAATACAAGAAATGACTTTTATTTGCTGAACAAACGTGTTCATGCAACACATACAGTTTATATGAGCCCCACATATGCACTTACTTTGCACGTATTACATGTAAACTCACGTTTCCATAATTTTTAACAGTAAACACTCTGGAATGCCTTATGACATAAATACATATGCGTATACACGGACGACTCTCTTTTTCTGGGACACAGATATGTAAACTGCCTGTTTTTATATACATGTATTTTGCATTCACAATCTATCAATACCAAAAACATACATTTATCGTAAATATCAATGAAATAATTACTTGTATTATATATAAAAACTGTGAAGTAAATTAAAGTGTTTGCTTATCAGACACATGGTACTATACCCCACCCAATTACATTATACTGAAACCGGGCCGGCCAGACCGACAACTATCCTCTATATGTTGGGTACCAAGCGAGGAAGCTTCTAATACAAATTTTCAAGTCTTTGGGTATGACCCGGTCGGGGATCGAACCCAAGACTTTCCGCATGCAAGGCGGGCGTTTTACCACTAGACCAACGCTACATTTCGTGTAAAAAGATGACAAAAGCCAAACTTAATTACACACCGTCCACACAGACAAATATAGATAAGACAGGTGGCTATTACGACTTGATGATCACAATTATAGATTAAGGTATAACTTCTAAAGGCTTTTGTGCTATATGTGTTTGTGTACTAGTTCATTTAAAATATTACTTTAATATTTGAGTCCACTGCTTTTTAGGAACATAAAAATGCGTTCCGTTTTTTTAAATCTGAATAAGAATTTTATTATAATGTTTTATAAACAATTTCATGAGCAGTCAAAATTTGTTTTAAAGGTAGATTTACGTGATTTTCAACATGTTACAGGCTATATACCTATTATGTCCTGTTTTTTGTTAATTAATACACATATGTGACACGTCAATCGAGAGATCTTGATATCGAATCCCCTCCCGGCCTGTAAGATGATTGGCCACAATCAGTCTTATACGGTCATGCGTCTCCCAACACTGCATATGATGGGAAGTAGTCAGTGACTTTCAGAGATAATGTGGGCCCAATACTGGTTAACCGCCGTGCGTATCACAGAAACAATGGTTAGCGCAGAACGCAATTATATAACTGAAATGTATACTGAGAACGTACAACTCTCCCCCCAAACAAATCGCAAATGACTAATCTTATCTTAATAGTTAACATATATACTGATATACTGTATACTACAATTGTGTACTGGACGTTATACCATTATAGTGGTAAACAGAGGTCATCATATATAATCTATATTTTAGAAAGAAGTATTTTGATATGTCAATGGCATGCGTTATTTTATAAGGTAAACCATATTTTGCTATTAATTTCATAAGATCAAGGAATAAAAAGAGATTGCGGTGAAGCTACCATGTTATGTAATGTTCCCTTTTAAGTAATGGAGTAATTTCAGGCGTATGACGCATACGTTCAGAAATGTTCGTAGAATTGACGTTTGTCAAAAAATTAACAGAAAAAAATACTCTAAGAATTTGTCGTTCGAGCTTGGCGCAAATCATCGGTTAGAGAGTCATAATCTCGAAACGCACCCAGAAATCTCTAGATAACTGAATGCCCAAGTTCAAAGATTTAACCGCTCGTTTATATGTTTGACTCTCACACATGTGCATATCTAGGATATAAAAAGAAACAACTTTGATCGATTTTGAATGTATAGCATATTTTTTTTTATGTCATCGAGAACTATCAGACAGAAGATCAGTTAACCTAACCACTCTGTCCTGGCACCCTTGAAGGTCAACCTGAACTCAAGCTTATCCATCTCCAAATGTTACAGTTAACTTTCCCACTGGATCAGCGGTGAGAGACGAATGACAAAGAAACGCATTGTCGTATATCAACCATCACGGAGACTGTGGCCGGGTGGGTATTCGAACTCACGATTACTGGATTGATAATAAGACGCGCTACCGACTGAGCTATTCAAGATTGGTTATTGATACTTGTGTTTATGTACAATACTTGGAGCGTATAATCCGGCGAGATTATATGTACGTTATGATGTCACTGGTGAATTTAGAGGGCAGACAGGGGCTCCTTACCCCATCTACCAATGCCCTCAACATCTTACCCCACATACCTATTTCAGTTAAAATGGTAAACAAATCTCAACAACAACAGATACTTTGAGATTTATATCAGAGATTTACAAACACTGCCTTTGACACTAAAAAGCTGTAGATGTACTGACCTTGTTCAGTTTACACCATCATCGCTCGTGCTTTCTGCTTTACTCCACACTTGTAATATTATATGTAATGTCAAAAACACCCAAATTAAAGATACGTCAAGGTTGCACAGAACCGTTAAGATCAGGACAACTAACGGTTTATGTTACGATACATTCATTAATATAGCACATACACGAATGCATATAACATAATATAAGACTACACGAGAATACAACCTATAAATAAATGTTCATTGTTTAGTTTATTGTATTGCAATAAAAAAGAGCTCCCCGTTCCCTATACACATGAATTTTAGGATATTTATAAACGGAACCAAGTATTATTAAGGCGATACATTAATGGGCCACCGCCTCTATGTGTGTAACACTACGCCTGTATACCGGCGCATGAATGGGGTTTATTGCTGTTTCCAACTCATTACACATGTCTTTGTTTAAAACATTTTGTTGAGGATCTTAGGAAAGATTGGATTTAGTCCAACTGAATTTCATCCTTAAATAAAGTCACCATTACTGTTATCATTATCGTTAATATTATACGTATACATTATTAGTATTATATATTCTTCTTCTTCTTCTTCTTCTTCTTCTTTTCTTATTATTTTTTCTTATTATTATCATTGCCATTATCTGGCATACTTTCTCTCATGAAGTGTTTCAGCTAAAGGTACTCAACGTTGAGACGAGGCTTTAGGCCCTCGCCGGCCGTCCGCCGGTGAGTCAGACCGACACTATTTGATATATCAGTAAAACACATGAATTTGCGCTGAGTTAATGTTTAGTTTCAAACATATTTCATTCACATACGTACATATATTTAGCAGACATTAAAAAATAAAGCATAAAGTCATACGTTTAACAAAGTATGTGAAAAGGATACAGACAAAGCTTCAGAAGCTTGTGGAAATCTGCTTCCATGACAGTTATTTTACATTTCATATATACATTGATAATATTGTTCCGTAATAAATTCAGTTTTGTTAAATGTACAAAAATTGTTAAATGAAATAATGGTTTATTCAGAATATTTCAAATAAAAACAGAGTATTGGTTGAAGAGAAGGAAAGAAGGAGACTTCACTGATTTTATCTTCTTTTATCGGTTCAAGCCGATACAGGAATGTTTGTTTTCGTATGCTCAAGGTGAAAAAAAAATGTACCTGGATCCCCGGCACATTGCTGCTTGCAAGTTCTCATAGAGGCCCATTTCCTTCGATATAAAAAACATAATAATGATATATGAGTTTTTCTCTTTATTCTGCAATCACAATGCTTAGCGTATTAGCAAATTCTTGTTTCAATTGATTTGCAATATTTGGACTTGCTATCAGAAAAGCAGAAATGTTCATTGTTACTGTTTTGAGATATGTTATGCTCTCGCCACAAGGCGGTTGATATTGCTTTTTTTTAAAAGCAAACAACACAATGAATATATATTATATTACACAGATCAATACAGTGCACTTTTATTTTATACACCGTAGGGAACGAGTACTAATTGTATTACACAGATCAATACAGTGCAATTTTATTTTATACACCGTTGGGAACGAGTACAAATTGTATAACATACATCAATACAGTGCATTTTTATTTTATACACCGTAGGGAACGGGTAATAATTGTATAACAAAAATCAATACATTGCTATTTTATTTTATATACCGTAGCGAACGGGTAATTATTGTATAACACACAACAATACAGTGCACTTTTATTTCATACACCGTAGGGAACGGGTAATAATTGTATAACACACATCAATACAGTGCACATTTATTTTATACACCGTAGAGAACGGGTACTAATTGTATAACACTCATCAGTACAGTGCACTGTTATTTTATACACCGCAAAGAACGGGTAATAGTTGTATAACACTCATCAGTACAGTGCACTTTTATTTCATACACTGTAGGGAACGGGTAATAATTGTATAACAAAAATCACAACATTGCTATTTTATTTTATACACCGTAGCGAAAGAGTACAAATTGTATAACATACATCAATACAGTGCACTTTTATTTCATACATCGTAGGGAACGGGCAATAATTGTATAACACACATCAATACAGTGCACATTTATTTTATACACCGTAGAGAACGGGTACTAATTGTATAACACTCATCAGTACAGTGCACTTTTATTTCATACACTGTAGGGAACGGGTGATAATTGTATAACAAAAATCAATACATTGCTATTTTATTTTATACACCGTAGCGAACGGGTAATAATTGTATAACACACATCAATACAGTGCTATTTTATTTTATACACCGTAGCGAACGGGTACTAATTGTATAACACTCATCAGTACAGTGCACATTTATTTTATACACCGTAAGGAACGAGTACTTATTGTATAACACAGATCAATACATTGCACTTCTATTTTATACACCGTAGAGAACGAGTACTAATTGTTTAACACTCATCAATACAGTGCACTTTTATTTTATACACCGTAGAGAACGGGTACTAATTGTATAACACAGATCAATGCATTATACTTTTATTGTATACACCGTAGAAAACGGGTAATAATTGTATAACACACATCAATACAGTGCACTTTTATTTTATACATCGTAGGGAACGGGTAATAAGTGTGTACATTTTTTCTACCTGACAAGATCCACTTAATGTAAAAAAATCACTTTTCTTTCTACTTGTATATAATGCACTAACACTGTATGCTTATCAACGCGCCCAAAAATGCTAATAAATTTATAACAAAACAGGAGAGGAACTCTATTACATGCATTTGAATTCATTAATTTTTATTATTTGAATGAATGTATATATACTACTTTCAAAATACATGATAATGTTAAAACCAAGCCTTACCCGACATGATACACAGTTACCCGAGTATACCTCTCAGCTCTAGATTGTGATATGGGATATATTATTATTTGGATAATATGCATGTACCTGCACATAAAGCGTAAACAATCACATTGGACATGATATAATTGGTTATACCTCGCCTGCAAATGAGATCAACTAGTACGCTGATTTATTTTACACCCAGCCAAATACTGAAGATGGACAAAGCATGTTGCTTTTCTTTATCATTTAGTATCGGTCATCTCCTCGCTGAACAGACTACGTTCAACAGTGGTTCATGATATCGTATGTACCTGAAAGAAGTTTTGAAGTAGTGGAAGAAAGAATAACACAAATCAGAAACAATCGGAATTAAAGTATCTTACATTACATATTGTTGTGGAACGGAATAATATTCATAAACGTTATCGTTCATAACCAGTATGGAAACAAATCTACGACCAATACCATCGCCTTTGTACTTGAAATGTTGTCGCTATAGGTCTTACTACACATTTGAAATTCTGTCTAATAAGGTCAAGGATTTCCACGGTGGAATATCAACATAGGAAAGTTTTTGAAATATTTCCTTTCCATTGCCGGGGTGTGCTCATAAAAAGGCACAATAACTGTTCGGTTGACTAGCTATGTTTTCGTTTTTTTCAAACACAGTGCAATGACATCCCTAATTTATAAGTCTTCAAAGCTCTAAATACACCCACCTATTAACCTTTTACTTCATATAGACGCCTTTGGACACCTCTAATAAAGAAGGCTTTGGACACCTCTGATATAGACGCCTTTGGATACCTCTAATATAGACGCCTTTAGACACCACTAATATAGACGCCTTTGGACACCTCTAATATAGAAGGCTTTGGTCACCTCTAATATAGACGCATTTGGACACCTTTAATATAGACGCCTTTGGACACCTCTAATATAGATGCCTTTTGACACCTCTAATATAGAATGCTTTGGTCACCTCTAATATAGACGCCTTTGGACACCTCTAATATAGACGCCTTTGGATGCCTCTAATAAAGACGCTTTGGACACCTCTAATATAGACGCCTTTGAACACCTCTAATAAAGACGCCTTTGGACACCTCTAATATAGACGCCTTTGGACGCCTCTAATATAGATGACTTTGGATACCTCTAATATAGACGCCTTTGGACACCTCTAATATAGACGCCTTTGGACACCTCTAATAAAGACGCCTTTGGACACTTCTAATATAGACACCTTTGGACACCTCTAATATAGACGCCTTTGGACACCTCTAATATAGACACCTTTGGACACCTCTAATATAGACGCCTTTGGACACCTCTAATATAGAATGCAGTTGAATTATTGGGTGCATTATGTTTATAATAACTGACAGAGTGGAAAACAGTGCAGGAAGTGTTCAGATTGCTCGTAACGACAATCTGAACACTTCCTGCACTGTTTTCAAAGGCCTTCTGTGATTGGTATCTATGGAGTAAAGGGTTAAAATTCATTAAAAGTCGATGTTTTAATATATGTGACGTCACTGCAGTATGTGCTATGCCAGCTGCTGCTCTACTCGTCTGCAGCAAGAATTCACAATCCGTTGGAACCATTTTGAAAATATTTCGAACCAAATTACACAGGACTTTTTATTCCAAGTATGATGTCAATATCACTAGAAAGGAGGGTGCAACTGTGTAGCAAGACGGATAAGAAGCTTGGGGGAATCGGCGGTTTGTGCTAACAGAGTCAACTAATATTCTAAAGTGATACAATATATCAGACTTTAAAATAAAGAATGACATGATAAAGAGAATACCATGTTAGTGCCTGATATTATCCATTTTATCAGGTGAGGCTTAGAAAGAAAACCAAGACGCTGCTCGGCCGAGTCTTTGTTTGTTGTCGGCTGACGTTATTGAAGCCGATGATATAAGACACTAACACGGTATTCTATTTATCACGCCAATATTTCTTAATTGTCTTTTTTATGAAATTCAGAATAAGCATCAAACTTTTGATACTGACTAGAGATTCAGATCAAAATGTATAATCATACATACTGACGTCATGTGCATTGCGATCTATTATTTCAAAGAAGACGAAGTAATGGAAAAGCTCGCTTACATGTGGTGGTGATTACCAATGCCGTGGAAAATACTGGAATTTAATGAGTAGCTGCTCTTTGTTGTCGAATTATGTTGACTATATAAGGAATTTATTTAAGAAAATATTTTCTGAAGCGTGATCTATTTTTAGAAACTCATCACTGTACAATGCGGAGTAAAGACACGTGGGTTTGCAACTCTGCTATGTCACACGCACTTTTATTTATAATAACAGTTCTTTTATGTTAACAGTCCCTGTTATATGACTGTATTCTTGCGAATAGTCCCTGTTATATGACCGTATTCTTGTGAATAGTCCCTGTTATATGACTGTATTCTTGTGAATAGTCCCTGTTATATGACTGTATTATTGTGAACAGTCCCTGTTATATGACTGTATTCTTGCGAACAGACCCTATTATATGGCTGTATTCTTTTGAACAGACCCTATTATATGGCTGTATTCCTGTGAACAGTCCCTGTTATATGGCTGTATTCTTGCGGAACGTCCCTATTATATGGCTGTATTCTTGTGAATAGTCACTGTTATATGGCTGTATTCTTGCAGATAGTCCCTGTTATATTGCTGTATTCTTGTGAATAGTCCCTGTTATATGACTGTATTCTTGCAGATAGTCCCTGTTATATGACTGCATTCTTGTGAATAGTCCTTACTGTATGGCTTTATTCTTGTGAATAGTCCCTGTTATACGACTTTATTCTTGTAAATAGTTCCTACTATATGGCTTTAGTGTTGTGAAAAGTCCCTGTTATACGGCTTTATTCTTGTTAATAGTCCCTCTTATATGGCTGTATTCTTGTGAATAATCCGTAATATGGCTGTATTCTTGTGAATAGTCCTTACTATATGGCTTTAGTATTGTGAAAAGTCCCTGTTATACGGCTTTATTCTTGTTAATAGTCCCTGTTATGTGGCTGTATTCTTGTGAATAATCCGTTTTATGGCTGTATTCTTGTGAATAGTCCCTACTATATGGCTTTAGTCTTGTGAATAGTCCCTATTATATGGCTGTATTCATATTAATAGTCCCTGTTATATGGCTACATTCTTATTAATAGTCCCTATTATATGGTTGTATTGTTGTTAATAGTCCCTGTTATATGGCTGTATTCTTGTGAATAATCCGTTTTATGGCTGTATTCTTGTGAATAGTCCCTACTTTATGTCTTGAGTCTTGTGAATAGTCCCTGTTATACGGCTTTATGCTTGTTAATAGTCCCTGCTATATGGCTTTATTCTTGTTAATAGTCCCTGTTATATGGCTGTATTCTTGTTAATAGTCCCTGTTATACGGCTTTATTCTTGTTAATAGTCCCTGTTATATGGCTGTATTCTTGAGAATAGTCCCTACTATATGGCTTTAGTCTTGTGAATAATCCCTATTATATGGCTGTATTCATGTTAAATAGTCCCTGTTATATGACTGTATTCTTGTTAATAGTCCCTGTTATATGGATATATTCTTGTAAATAGTCCCTGTTATATGGATGTATTCTTGTAAATAGTCCCTGTTATATGGATGTATTCTTGTTAATAGTCCCTGTTATATGGCTGTATTCTTTAGAATATTCCGTTTTATGGGTGTATTCTTGTGAATAGTCCCTACTATATGGCTTTAGTCTTGTGAATAGTCCCTGTAATATGGTTTTATTCTTGTTAATAGTCTCTGTTATATGGCTTTATTCTTGTTAATAGTACCTGTTATATGGCTGTTTTCTTGTGAAAAGTCCCTGTTATATGGCTGTATTCTTGTGAATAATCAGTTTTATGCCTGTATTCTTGTGGTAAGTCCCTGCTATATGGCTTTATTCTTGTTAATAGTCCCTGTTAAACGGCTGTATTCTTGTTAATAGTCCCTACTATATGGCTTTAGTCTTGTGAATAATCCCTATTATATGGCTGTATTCATGTTAATAGTCCCTGTTATATGGCTGCATTCTTGTTAATAGTCCCTGTTATATGGATGTATTCTTGTAAATAGTCCCTGTTATATGGATGTATTCTTGTTAATAGTCCCTGTTATATGGCTGTATTCTTGAGAATAATCCGTTTTATGGGTGTATTCTTGTGAATAGTCCCTACTATATGGCTTTAGTCTTGTGAATAGTCCCTGTTATACGGCTTTATTCTTGTTAATAATCCCTGTTATATGGCTTTATTCTTGTTAATAGTCCCTGTTATATGGCTGTATTCTTGTGAATAGTCCCTGTTATATGGCTGTATTCTTGTGAATAATCCGTTTTATGCCTGTATTCTTGTGAATAGTCCCTGTTATATGGCTTTATTCTTGTTAATAGTCTCTGTTATATGGCTTTATTCTTGTTAATAGTCCCTACTATATGGCTTTAGTTTTGTGAATAGTCCCTATTATATGGCTGTATTCATATTAATAGTCCCTGTTATATGGCTTTATTCTTGTTAATAGTCCCTGTTATACGGCTGTAATCTTGTTAATAGTCCCTGTTATATGGCTGTATTTTTGTGAATAATCCGTTTTATGGCTGTATCTTGTGAATAGTCCGTACTATATGGCTTTATTCTTGTGAATAGTCCATATTGTATGGCTGTATTCATTTGTGCATAGTCCCTGTTATATGACTGTATTCTTGTGAATTGTCCCTATAATATGGCTGCATTCGTGTCAGTAGTCCCTGTTTTATGACTGTATTCTTGAGAATAGCCCAGTCTGCGTTTGACTTTTAATCCAGGGGCCGTGAGTTGGAATCTCCATCAAGCCACAGTCTCCGTAATGATTAATATACGGCATTGCGTCTCGTTATCATTTGTCTCTCATCGCTAATTCAGTTGGGAAAGTAATCAGTTACTTGCGGAGATGGGATGTGCTCGTGTACTGGTTAACCTTCCCGGATCCCAGGTCAACTGATCGTCTGTTAGCCTTCGATGGCAAAAAATAACGCTAAATAATAAATCATTAAATCATTTATTTGGGCTAAAATATTGTGATAACATGTCATTCATTAGAGGGAGTAAACCCCGTAGACCCCTTGTGCAGAAACATGAATATTCCAAGCTCGGTAAAGTCTCATTGAACTTTTTTAACCATTGACAGCGAGAGTGTGTATAAACAGACAGACAGACAGACAGACAGACAGACAGACAGACAGACAGACAGACAGACAGACAGACAGACAGACAGACAGACAGACAGACAGACAGACAGACAGACAGACAGACAGACAGACAGACAGACAGACAGACAGACAGACAGACAGACAGACAGGCAGGCAGGCAGGCAGGCAGGCAGGCAGGCAGGCAGGCAGAGAGACAGACAGACAGACAGACAGACAGACAGACAGACAGACAGACAGACAGGCAGACAGACAGACAGACAGACAGACAGACAGATGCGAATTCAGGACAAACAGATGTATGTGTGATGAGGACAGACAGACATATGTGAGTACAGTACAGACAGACAGATGTGTCGTCACTACATTTTCGTCAAAAATCATTAAGTACATGTATATATATTTGTAATTATCAACACATCGTCATATTAACAGTTTGTCGTTGAACACCTCAGGATTGATAGAACTTTACAACGAAGTTTATTTCTTTAAGTAATGTTGATATTACCACTAATATCATAAAAAATGCATATCGGTTATAAACATGACGTACTGCCGAATTTATAATATTTGTTATGTGAGTGTTATGGCCAAAGAGTCAATTTCTCAAAAGAAAATGGAAATTTCATCAATAAAATGTTTTGTTTTTTTTTCTTACATATTTTTGTACCAACTGTGGTTTGAACATACGACTTCTTGCTTGACAGTCAAGCCATATATATACAAGGCTCTTACCACCTTTTATAGGTGTTATTTTGAAAGGGACGTCATTCTAACTGACTGTTCACAACGTTTTACAGTTGTTTTAGCATGCAAATATTTGTGATTGTTGAAAAGTATTTGCTGCGTCAGATAAATGATATCAATAATCAGTGATTGCCTCCCGTGTAGTTTAAGGCAATTTGCTAATATGGCGAATAGCCTGCTTTTGAATTCCTCATTAAAATGATGTCAGTCCATCCCAGGATGTGACTGTGTCCTTACAATTGTTCTGTCAATGGTCGTGGTGATCTGAACGCCTTTCTCTCTTGCTATATTTCTATGTGTTCTAGTTTTTAATCCCTAATTTATAGGGATTGAATCATTCTTTCTTCTGTATTGCATGTACACTGGTCAAGTGGTTTTATAAATTGCTGACCGGTCATGCAAGCTCTATTTCTTTGCAGATTTCTAATCTCTCGTCTTACTTTCTTTCCTACCAGTTTATACTGTACTTTCTAACTGAAACGTCGCTTCTGCTAACTTTTTCTAATGTTCTATAAAATTGTCCTATATTCTTGCTGACCAACTGATACTTACTTTATCTTAGCAGTCCATTTTAACTTTATTTTTGTTATTTTCCAATTTTTCTTGCTGACAAACTACTACATGTTTCTTTCTTGTTATATTATAATCTATTTATAACCAAAGACGCGTGAACGTGATGATAATTCAAGGGTAATAACTCGTAGCATAGTGTGAATACGTATGTACATTTATAAAACAAACCATGTATTGTAAGTACGTATTTACCGGGCACTCATGAGTATTCTGTCAACTAAATATATCCCCCCCCCCCCCACACACACACACACACCAGATAAATTGAGCATGGAATGTATCTGTATTGTAGATATATTCAAGTATCGTGATGAAAATGCCTTAAACAGAAACCATCAAATGTATTAAACTAAAAAAAAAGAAAGAGTGAACTACGAGGGACGTTCAATAAGTAATGTTATTTGTCCCATATATTATAAACCGTCAACATGTAAATCGTAAAATTTCAGTCAGATAAAACGGGTATAACATCTTGACGCACAGAGCTTCCGAATTAAAAATGGTATTCATTTAAAGATTAAGAAAGTACGGTCACTCCCTTTGGGTTTCTTAATTGTTAAATTATTTACTTAATGAACACTTCTACATTTCAGTTGTGGAAACTGGTTTGATTGTATTTTAAGCGTTGAAAAGCGGTTATTTCATTATCAATTTTAATTTACAGAATATAATAAACAGTTCAGTTAACTGTTGTTTTATCTAGCGCAAATGGAGCTTGAATGTGCTATCAACATTATATGACTGTATTCTTTGCAATTTGGTCATTCGTGTCTCCGCTGGTAGGTCCGAGTACAGTTGCAATGTCATGTTTGTACGGTCCACCATCACGTGATTGATGACGTCGGCGCTGACAGTAACACGCAACGATAATCGCGATAACCATGACGATTAATTACTATAACAAACACTACGATCATCGCCACGCCCCAATTCTGGGTGTACCCATGCTCATTATATTCTTCATCATGTTCGTCGTCTAAAAAAGAATAGATAACCTCAATGATTAGTACATGCGAAAAAAAGTAAATAATATAAAAAACGAAGATAATCCTAATGTAGGTCCAACACGAGAAACATACACTATCATCAGAATAATGCATCAAATCCCCGTTTTATAAACACAGAGTTTTTAATACATTTAGTTAGGTTTAATATAAAGCTGCATCGCATATAACTTTCTGCCCAGTAACTAATGGAACGTTTATTGAATCACAATGAGGAAGGTCTCATTCGAGGATAATGGGTTGAGTTATCTTATTTATTAGAAATTCGTTCGTACACAGATCGGCGTTTTCTGTTTTATTCGTCAATGTTTTCAACATAACCCGATACTGGCCAATACGTGACTTTATCGCAGGCCGCGAGTTAGTATATTGTTAAATAATTTTACACTACAGAGACAAATTACAATATAAGTTATTGGACAGAATATCTATGATATATGATGTTTCGTATGAATTTGCAGTTTTACTGCTTATATCGAAAAAATATCTGAGATATAAGTGAGGCCACTTTAAACATATATTACATAGTAGTATAACTATTCAAAGATAGTGAATACGGGTCGTCACAAATGTTATATATACATAAACACATATTAGCAAGAGGGCTGAGCCTCAAGTTCTGCCAACATTTGTGTCTCTCGTGCAAAATGAAGTACACTTATAATGGCAGTCATGTTTCTATAGGTTAAATCGATAAACTGTAAAATAGTAAACACTATGAAGTACATGTAGATACGTTCTACGAAAACGATTTTGGAATAAATATGAGACATAGATAGTAAAAATGAGAGAATGGATTTGAAAAGTAAATATTCATTATCTTTAAATACCAAAGTAAATTATTATTTAGGGCTAATAAAAATGAAGGTAATAATAATAAATATTAGAGAACAGTAAATGAAAACGAAGAAAAGAAGAATTATTTGTATTCAGTTAAAACGACCAGTATCCTTTATATACGTGCACTTGACACGTTAAGGTGTTGTTCTCTTCAGAAAAAACATTGGACGATCTCGTATCATAGTGTTACAGCTTAGAGTATGAAATTGTTGCTCGGAAGAGATGAAGTCGTACATTTTTATATTTTTTACTAATAAAGAAATAATGTCCCTTTCTCGAACCGTAATCGCAAGTTTCCTTCTCTGCTATTTTGTCTTTAAGCCACTACATTAATTTCGAAGTCGGGCAAGGATAACAGAATATTGACGGTTACCAACTAGTTACTATAATGGAACTTCATTTATGTTTTAATGGCCTTTATAAATGACCTTTTAAAATATTTCTTTCAGAAATAGCTAGAGTATTCCATAGTGAAATAAAAGATAGTATAATAAGCTCATTGATTAGGTGTGTTTACTTTTATCACAAAATTTACGGTGCAGGAGTGTAATAAACCGATGAAATAGTTTTGCAGATGAAAAGAGCAAAAGCTGACATAGCATATACCGACATAAGACCTTGAGACCTTTATTTGAACAGATGCATGTATTTATGAGCATTTGAGGACTGCTTTTTTTAAACAAATCTTAGGCTGTCACTGCACTGTCTTTAAAACAAGCTTGTCAACCTACCAGTTATTATGCGTTCCTATGTGGGTATACATTCCTATGAAAAAAAAATTCTATGTGTAATATAATTTGGAAATACTACATCCTTATTTTATATAGAACAAGGATAAAAACTGAACTGCGTAGTGAGACATTTGCTTACTTCACAATCCGACTTAAATGAAATATTATATTAAATAAAAGTACCCTATAAAATCTATTTCAACACCATTGTGATGAAAACCAATACTGTTGTTCAGATAGGCGTCAATTCTGTACGGCTATGTGCACGGCGGGAGTGCTTATGTATTGTTTAGTAATGAATGTAGATTGTTTGTTTATTAAACAATTAAATGTAGATATGGATCTAAAATGGATCAATACTTACTACTTGATGAACATTTCATAAATGCATATTGTTGAACAATAATATTACTGCAACATTTAGAAAAACTATAACGTTACCATAGACGAGACTGTATTGTAGAATAAACCCTTGTCCCTCGGTTTCGTTGTTTGATGAGAACTCAATGTGGACACTCCCTTTTACATTCAAACGGGATACAGAGCTGGTGTTGCCACATATTGTCAATATTGGACTCTTCCCTCCTCTGTTCTCTAATGAAAACACACATCAATTCTATTATCTTTATTTAATACTATAGAGATGAAAATATACATTCATAATTATTACCTATTTTATTAATATTATTAGTATTTGGTGTATTTTATGCAAACTTTTTTTAAAATGACATAACACAACACTCACAATATAGTTCTATTGTTTTATTTGCTGAATATATAAAAATAACAAAATCGAGGAAAAAAGAAGTCTCTATCTCGCATATGATCATTTTTTGCGGTCAAAACTGAAACGCTTGGTTACGTTGAAATAAGAAGCCTATTAGGATAAGATATGTCCAGCAGGACACGGGTCATTAAAACGTCACAGCCTCTACAACAGAACAAATGTAATCAATATACAACACAACAATGGCAAGAAAGCGGGGGCTGTAGTCTAATGGATAGAGTGTTGGCCGCTCACGCCAGAGATTGCGGGTTTGATCCCCAGCTCGACCCGATGCCTCTCATAAAACAACACCCAGTACTGGTTCTACCCAGGAAGCGGACTCGAGAGAGGTTTATATAAGCTCTGAGCTTTCATCGCAATCAAGCTAAAATAAATTAGTATAAACAAATCATAACAAGCAAATCCAGGGAACTTATGTCTCATGCTTTGCAATAAAATGAAAGAAGTATATTAAACGTTCAGTCACAGCCCTTAAAATCAAACTTAGCCTGTGTTTTGTCATTACAAACACTGTATTAACATTTCTAAAGATTTCATTCAGTTATTGTACGGAAACCCCAAAAATACGATTTTTCACAAATTAAAGAGGCATAATTGTAGAAAGACAAATGCTACAACATCTAAACATTGTATTAAAATTTTAAAATATTAGATTTAGGCATTCTTAAGTTATTGCACGGAAACCCCCATAAAGTGTGACAGACGGACGGAAATTACGATTATTTCCTATTAGCAAACAGTAACTAGATAAGTCTGTTTTATAAAATTTGTAAAAATTAAAGAAACTAAAAGACAATTAACAAATTTATAATTTTGGTAAAACACTTACAAATCGATAGCTACATCTTTCAGAATAAACGGCAACTATAACATCACAAGCATATAAAAGTGTAACAATAGCTACCCTCTTTGAACGGTCATTGACAACTATGTATCCAACTGTCGAGGTCAAGTGTATCATCAGTCATACATTGTACTAAACTTAGTCCATTTATTTCGAAATTGTCCCCGGTTGTATTCTTTCGAGAAATATTTCTTTATAATACATTAGGTAATTGTGGACTCACCTTTGTAAACACAAATGCCATCGTTAATGCAGTTCGGATTGCATCTGATGCCGAGACACATATTAATTTCTATATAAACATAAGATAATTGTGGACTCACTTTTGTAAACGCAAATGCCATCGTTAATGCAGTTCGGATTGCATCTGATGTCGAGACACATATTAATTTCTATATAAACATTAGGTAATTGTGGACTCACCTTTGTAAACACAAATGCCATCGTTAATGCAGTTCGGATTGCATCTGATGCCGAGACACATATTAATTTCTATATAAACATTAGGTAATTGTGAACTCACCTTTGTAAACGCAAATGCCATCGTTAATGCAGTTCGGATTGCTTCTGATGCCGCGACACATATTAATTTCTATATAAACATTAGGTAATTGTGGACTCACCTTTGTAAACGCAAATGCCATCGTTAATGCAGTTCGGATTGCATCTGATGCCGAGACACATATTAATTTCTATATAAACATAAGGTAATTGTGAACTCACCTTTGTAAATACGAAGGCCATCATTAATGCAGTTCAGACTGTATTCAATATCTAGAAATATAATTTCTATGTTAATTTTTGCGTAGTAGTGGTATGCAGGCCGGATATTCCATTGGTTATCTGCAGAACTGAACAGAAAATAGTAACATAAAACACACAGCCATACCGTTGACGGTTTTGCAATCTGGGAAGTACAAAGGGTCCTGAACACTGCATGTTGAATTAGCATTATTAGATCGTTTTTCATATCCTACATACCTTTTACGACATTATCATTACAATTTGATATGCACAGCTTTTTTATATTACTTGCTATAGTATGTCTCAATATAATATAATATTTGCTAAAAACAAGTGATGATTACATAAATTGAAATAGTAACACACAGTTCCATGTGTTATCATGTGTACATGTTGTTTGGCCAAGTTATTCATTCTGTTATTACAGTCTATGGATGATCTTCATAGAAAAGTATATAATTTTAATAATAACGTCGTTTGTAATAGGTGCCTAGTTGGTTAAGTGACAGGGTGTCAATTCCACATGCGGGGGATTGTTGTCTCGATCTCCGATCGAGTGATACTAAACGTTTATGGAGGCTGGCTCGCTTTCTAATTCAGTAATTAGGCGTTGTGATTTGATTAAAGAATCTTGAATTGTGTCGTTGCACACCAAACGATACAGTTGTGTTAAAACTCGATTTATAACAGTACAAATAATATACTCATCGTTCAATGGCGTATACCTCTGGTAGCTGTTAGGATATCCAGGCGTGGTCAAATTTTTTGATTCATAAAAAGCCTCAAGATACACCATAGATGACACACTGGTGGCTAAATATAGACATATACATATCATGATAAATACTGTTATTACAAAAAAAAACATACATTATCGAGCTGTCGGTGTAGTTATTTTTTCTGCTTCATTGAAATTATGTCCTCATATTTCAAATGTCTGCCCTTTTAGTTTCGGGAAACAGAATCTAAAATAATCATACACATACTTCTGCATCGCATTTGATATATACACTAAGTCTTGCTAATGTGATTGATGTTATATGGATTAAAATGTTGAAAGTATAAAGTTAAAAGTTTATATAATTTGATTCAAAGTCAGTATTTAAATAAATAGCAATCGCTTTAACATATGCGAACGCCGGTTTGAGCCAAACACTTTATGTAAGAAACGCTTAAACCATTAAAAACTGCATTCGTCCATAAAACAAACATTTAGCTTGTGTGTTTTCGTTAGGATCTTCGGCATTCTTTCAACAGTAATTTAGGTCTATAACGGCGGTAATCACAACTGATCATCGTACCTGCAGTCCCCAGAATTAGACACATACTATCTATGCAATTCGATCACTATTTCTCCACATAGTCAGAGGTGAGAGATACATTATCGTAAAACAAAGTTCATTGCAGATCATCACAGAGACTGTGATTGGGCACGTATGATTCGAACTAACAACCCCTGGATTGGCAAGCCAGACGCGTTCAGTTACATATTAGCCGGGCTCGGTTAAAACTATTTCCTTCTTTTAACTATTAGTACTTCGGTGACTTTCCCGGAATGAAGTTGACGGTAACATTGGCCGGTGTTTTCACTATTCGATTGTGTGTAAGAAAACAATTCACTGCTATACACTTATATCTTTTCCCTTTTTCCGATTAACTCAGACGGTAATGCGTCTGACTATCAATCCAGGGGTCGTGAGTTCAATTCCCCGCCCGGTTGCAGTCTCCTTGATGATTGATATACGACATTGCGTCTCATAACCATTCGTCTATCACCTATAATTCAAGTGTGAAAAATTATCAGTGACTTGCGGAGATGGGATGTGCTCTAGTACTGGTTAATCTTCCAGGAAACAGCGGTTAGGTTAATTGATCATCTGTTAGCCCTCGATGACTTTAAAATGACGTTAAATAGTCAATCAATCAACATTCTACAATAAACTGACATATTTTCTTGACATATTCATAAAATATATTTTAAATTTGGTTGGAAAGAGAAACGCTAAAGCTTAAAATGAAAATGTACCACAAAATGTTTAAGCAGTATAACTTCGTATACTGTTTAAATAAACAACCAATAATCAATAAGATGATAACGTAAGAATTATTTAAATCAATTCATTAACTTACCGCTCATGCAAATTACAAGTACGCCTGTAACACACAGCTGCAAACACAAATCCATTTTGTGTTATTTTTCAGTTACATTAAAGTATCACTCAACTACTTAAACTAGTCCTAGAATTACTTAAAAAAAATATAAATATTACAGATTAAAACTTAGAACACTCTATTTGAATATGTGTATGATTAAGATAAATTTATTAACTGGACAAACTATATTCAAGTTGCTATTTGTTTTACTTCTTCTGGTATTCAACTCGAAAGTAACCCTGATCCTAATATTTATAACCTCTGATATTGTCTATTAATAGTAACTTTCAAGCTTTAAGCTTTAAATCACACTATGATTTTGATAACACTATTCAAACTGAATAGAAGAGAGGCTAGATGCACTGACATTTACACAAGCTATTAAGATGTTTCTTTATATTGATCTACGTCTTATAAAATGTAAATGAGATGGCTTTTAAACGACATAGGTATATAATATAACATTTGGCATCACTGCAAATAAATAAATCTATATTAGATACGAAGTCGGCATGCATCACTTGAATAGAATTACCACCACACTGGTTCAACGTATATAAAATAATAATTTGAGCATGAAACTCAGCGGGCGAGCTTAACAGTTTAGTTGTATAAATTTTATATCAAGTATTTTGCAATGAGGTTGGACAACAAGTTCGTTCACAAGCTGTATGCGAGTATGCATTGAAAGAAATAGAGGTAAATTTGAACACGGTAACGTATATCAATATGGGATTAGAAATCTATGCACTAGTCAAGTCATATATTGGAGTTCAATTTAAAAGTTTCTTTAAATAATAATTATTTTGATTAAAAACACACCTTCTCAATGATCTAAGCTCAAAGTCTATTTAAACATGTGGGATTCATTGTATGATATATAAGAACATATGTCACCACTGCTTGGTCGAGATATTAATTCTATTAACAGAGTCTATGGATGATCTTCGTAGAATTGGTATGTCCTTTTACATTTAAGCTGTTCTAATAACGTCTTTTGTTATATATACCTTGTTGATTAAATGAAAGGGTGTCAATTTCACATGCGGGGGATTGTTGTCTTGATCACAGGTCGAGTGATACCAAATGTTTATGGAGGCTGGCTCGCTTTTGACTTCAGTAATTAGACGTCTTTGTGATTTGATAAAAAAATCTTGAATTGAAGGTGCAGCTGAGCACCATACTGTACACTTTATCGTCGATTTATAACAATACAAATAATAAAAATGATATACTCATCGTTCAAAAGCGCATACCTCAGGTACCTGTTCAACTCATATGGAATGATAATCTTTGATTGCATAAGGCATGAAGTTCAGCGGACAAGCTTTACAGTTTAGTTTTAACATATTTTATTTCACGTATTTTGAAATGGGGTTGGGCAACAAGTTCTTTCACAAGCTTTATGCGAGAACGCACTGAAAGAGATTAAGGTTAATTTGAATACGGTAACGTCGATGAAAATAGGATTAGCCACCCATGCACTAGACACATACATGTAAGTCACGTATTCGATGATCTAAGCTCCAATTTTATAAACGTGTGGGATATATGAGAACATATGTCAACACTCTGATCACGTTATTGTATATTGATATGGGAAATGATATCCAAAAATATTTTTATGACAGGAAAAAAGGTAAATGCGTATTTAATTGTAATATTTGTTTTAAATTTGTGTATCAAATACATTTGATCAGATGAATGCTATCACGTAAATTTCTAAAGTACAGGCTATCATGTAACCTAAGTATGGTTTTACTGATGGAAACAATCCGCATAGAAGCCTTCCCAAATTCAGATTGGAGTTTTAGAATAAAAATAATGTTACAACATTATATAGTTACAGAGCTAGGATGCAATGCAGATCATGTTCAATGACAAAATGACGCATCTATACCACAGGAATAAAATGAAAGAATCATTGGTTACCTAAACTGTTCTTTGCAAATATATTACAATACTGTGCATACATTTAATGCATTTAAATCTTAATAAAATTTGAATCTGAATCCATTTTATCTGATGTTGCACAAGGTAAAGTGAGATAAGGAAAACATGTTTAGGTTAAACATTATGGCATTTAGTACACTTATTCAATACCTTTGTGTCAACTAAACATTAAAAGTTTGCTGTGCTATCTTTCAATATTAACCAGAGAAACTTTCATTTATCATCAGAAAAACGACTCTTGAATCTTTGACTGTTTCTTAATTGATACTCTACTTTCATCATATATTTATCTGCATGTTTTAGCTGTATATCATGGCCTTTGTCATAGTTCTGTAATCGTACAATTTGTAAATGACCTAAGGTAAATGTCTTGCCGAGTTGCTAATACACCTTGAAACTTTGTATGAACTGTAATACATGTATCAGGGGAGATAATGCAATATCCATAATCCGTTGATATACTAATATGGGTTACTTCCTTTGTCAGTGACTATGTTATTAAAATCTTTTAACTGGGTGTAGGTGTTATATTGTCTGTCTCCTCTTTCCCCAACCCCATTCACTTCTTTTTTAAGCTTTATTATTACCTTTTGTTTATAAAAGCATAACGTACATATGTGAACTTTCCGAAGAAATAACCTTGCAAACAGAAAACATGTCATGTTCTCCCCTTCCTTACCAAGCAAATTCTTTATAATTTCACACATACACTTACTTGCCTTATCCTTTGTCAAAAGGTTATTACTCGTACATATTACCTTTTATGATTTGTTTCCAAAATAGACATGTCTCAACCCAAACAACCACACAAACAAACAACAACAAACAGAACAACACAGCGCCTCCCCCCCTCACCAAAAATAAACAACAACAAATATACATTGCTGAGTCATTTCTACAAGAACTTATTTTATGAAATATTAGTGTGAGTTACTCTTGAGTGAAAAGTCAAAAGAGATAAAAAGAGATATCAATTAAGTGCTAAGTCCGAATTAAGCTTGTGTAAACATGCCAAGATTAATTGTACATATTACATGGATACACTTGCCTGTTTAATTGTAAACCGAAGAAAATATGATGTCAATATACAGTTAGGATCGGCTGAATTGTACGCTTACCTCTGATCATTGGTCGTTGAAATGCATCTCACCGCATACATGAACATATGAAGATTTTAGCGTACAATATAATAATATGAAAGATATTCGGCATGCACATGTAAATCAATAAAAAAGAAAATCACAGTATGAATTGTAATGAATGCATACGTTTAAGATCAATTACATTGTGGTAGCAAGACAGAAAGAAATGGTCTCCCTTGCTCAAAATGGCGTAGGACGTGTTTTGTTTTTAGAGCCACCGAACTGTAAATAATAGTAATTAACTGATGAATTAGCGTTGTTATAGTGTTGTTTTCGCAAGGACGTGTAATTAAGGAAATATTTGGACATATTTGAACATATATTTGACTCGTGAGTAACTGTATGTGTGACTATTGTGTATATAGAATATTGTATAAAAACGTTAACTTTGACCCTAGTTGACCTTAATGTTAATTGAAGGTACACGAAATGGGGGCACGCTGAAAATTTCAAACTCTATACTGCAGAGCAAAGTTTACGCATCATTGCTGTTACTCTGTACTAGTCAACACCAAGTATACCAAAATGAATCCCGATCAGTGTAATGCATCAACTCCAATGACGGTTGATGACATGAACACCAAGAAACGGGAATTATCGTCACCATTTACGGATGCTGAACTAAATCCCGAGAAGAAAAATAAACATGCAAGTGAATTAGACTCCTCCTATATATCAGACATAATAGAAACACCATTACTTAAAACCAAGCCTGTTCATCTTGCCGATAGTGACTTTAAGAGAATCGCCAGCATGGTCAAAGAAACCCTTACATGTCAGGTTGAATCACTTGTACAGTCAATTGTAGAAGGTGTCACACTTTCGATGAACAAGAAAATATCGGAACTCGAAACCAACAACGCGAAACTGTCAGCTGAAGTCAAGCGATTGAATGACATGATTGCAAAGCTTGAAACCTCATCGGATGAAGCCGAACAATATAGTAGGCGCAACTGCTTACGCATTGTTGGCCTTCCCGAATCACCCGAGGAGAGCACAGATAACCTTGTTATTGAAATAGCCAAAGCTTGTGATTCTGAAATTTCGATTTCGGAAATTGACAGGTCACATCGAGTCGGCAAGCCAGTCAACGGCAGACCAAAGGCCATCATTGTAAAGTTTTCTTCTTACCGAGCTCGTGACAAATTTTTCCGCGGCAGATACAAACTCAAGGACAATAAGCGATTTAATCGTGTTTTTATTAATGAGGATCTGACTCATCATCGGAACCAACTTTTTCACAAAGCCAGGCAACTTGTGAGAGACAAGTTTATCTCGCAGGCATGGACAACAGATGGACGAATCTTCATCAAGGATAAGAACGGGTCTCGCTCCATTATAACAAAATCTTCGGACTTGGACAATTTTTCGTAAATGCCACGCTTTATTTGCTGGCTAGTGTATTTTCAGTCAGTTAACCGTGCACGTTTTTCAGTTGGTCTCTTAACAAAGAGACATAACAAATTATTATACATGTTGAACTATTTTAATGACAGTTATGTTGCCATAATACGTACTTTACACAATAGGTAGACCAATAGTGAAATGCTATAACCATGTGGTGTGCTGAGCTCAATCAAACAAAACAGAAAAGATGAAAATTAAACATTAATATCAAATAATATTCTGTATAAAACTGTAAATTGATTTTTTGATTATCTCTGTCTAAATATGTATTTATGCGCAGACTGGCTCTTATATTGTATCATGATGATATTGTTTTGCTTTGATGTGATGCACATATATGATAAACTGCGATACGTATGTTCTATATATCATGGTCACGCCTTTGTCCAAAACAAGTGGGGTCAATATGTATTTAAACCATAATGGTTATGAGTACTGTCCAATGATGAATTTGTGTATTGAAACATACTGGTATATACATTGTAATATGATGAATATGTATACTGTGCCATCAGGGGAATGTGTATTGTATAAAGAACGTATGTCTACTGTACTATGATAGGTGTGTATATAATACTATGTATGTCCGTATTGCTATTATATGCGTATGCATTGCACAGTGATGGTACCTCTGTATTTCTATTATTGGTTCGTATATTATGCCAAGATGGGCACGCCTGTATTGCTGTGATGAGTGTGTCTATTGTGCCGTGGGTATATAATGCATTGTGTGTATATTGCGCCATGATGATGTGTATAGTGTCATGAGGTGTACGTATATATTGTATGAATATTGCACAACGACTGTACGTCTATATTGTTCGAATATTGCACCAACGATGGGTGTGTATATAGTTCATGATAGGTACGTCTGTATTGCTATTATGGTTATGTGTATTATGCCATTGAGGGTACGTTCTTTATTTAAGTATACAATCGTTAGATTTAAGCATATAGATTCAACACAATATAATTTTCATTTCACTTTATTATCTGTTTGTAAATGTTTGGCTCTTCAAGCAATATTGATGAATACAATGTCACCATCTTTCATTCTTCTTAATCTGATTATTTGCTTTTTACATTTCTCATTCATATACTACAATCTCTTTCTTTTCTCATCTTTTTCTCTTTACTCTTTTTTGGAAGGGTTGTTTATTGGGCCGATGCTTCTAGAATGCACATCTTTCCGATTGTCACTCATTTATATACGTGTTGTGATGTTACCCAATGGGTAGTGATGTAAATGCATGGAGGGTGGCTATCGGAAATTTTTACAATAGAAATCATCACGTTTTGATGGCACATGTGTTTAAAAGTTATCCATTGATGTTTTATTTGTTGATGTTTCTTAAACGACTACAATTTACAATCGCAAATGCTTTTAATCATTGCAATAATATAGCAGTTGAAAGTATTTTAAACATAAGATTTACCATTGTAATTACTTTGTTAGTGCTCATGTCTGGAGATGTAGAGTTAAATCCTGGACCCTTCACAGAAAATAGACAACACTGTCTTTCATTTTTACATTTAAATATACGTAGTATCCGAAACAAACTAGAGTATATAAAGCAACATTTTTTGGACTTCGATATTATTTGTTTTACAGAATCTCATTTAACTACCGATATTACTGGGATTGATTTAGACGGATACTCTGAACCATTTCGTAAAGATAACACTGCACACTCTAGTGGACTTCTAAGTTATATATCTACTAAGCTTATGTCGAAACGAATGTTAATTTTAGAATGTCCCTTTGTTGATAGTATATGGGTAGAGGTGAACTACGGGCGGGAAAGCTTTTTACTTTGTAATGTGTATCGTCCTCCAAATACGCCTGTTTCATTTTGGAACTATTTCAGTATAAGTATAGAAAAAGCACTTGATCTATCCAAAAATATTGTCATCGTCGGCGACATAAACGAAGATCAATTTAATATAAATAATTATCACTTAAAGAATGTCATGCTTATCAATAACTTAACTAATGTTATAACTGAACCCACCAGAACAACGCGTACCTCATCAACTCTTATTGACCCAATTATAATCTCAGACACATATACCAGTTTGAATTCTGGTACTTTAGATGTCCCAAACGAAATAAGTGATCATAAAGCTACATATGTTTTTATCCCTTTTGTTAATATTTTACCCACTATTGTTACTCGACAGGTTTGGTTTTATAATCGGGGTGATTATGAGAAAATGAACGAATTGATAATCAATTTTAACTGGGGTTTTTTGAACACATGTTCTGTAGACTTGGCCTGCGAGCGTTTTACTGAATCTATTTTAGTTTTGATGCAATCTTGTATTCCTTCTAAAGAAGTACAAATTCGACCAAATGACAAACCATGGTATGACTCAGAAATAAGACGACATTCAAGACAACGTGACAGACAAAAGACAAAAGCCGTAAGGACTCAAAAGACAGAAGCATGGACAAAATACAAACAATTAAGGAATAAAGTTAATAATTTGAAAACACATGCTAAAGAACAATATTTTAATAATATTGAAAACACTGTTTTAGATGCGAATGTGTCAAATTCTAAATTATATTGGAAACTACTTAAACAGTTTATTAAATCTAACAAAAACTCAGAAATAATTCCTCCACTAAAATATACATCTGTTAATGGTGAGGATTCAGTCTATTTTAATGATGCAGATAAAGCTAACTGCTTAAACGACTATTTCGTCTCCATCTCAACAATAGATGAAAATATAAACAATAATACTCTACTTCCAGAGTGTATCTTTAAAACTAATAATACCATTGCAAACATGATCATTACTGAATCAGACATAATTGATATTATCGGTACTTTAGACCCAAATAAAGCTGTCGGAGAAGACAAAATTAGTCACAGAATTTTACAGTTTACTAAACACACTATATCTAAACCCCTGTCTATGTTATTTAATAAATCCTTACTTGAATGTAAATTTCCAGAGTCATGGAAGTCAGCTACTGTAATGCCTCTTTTTAAGAAGGGTCAAACAAACGTGCCATCTAATTATCGGCCAATATCTTTATTAAGCTGTGTTGGTAAACTTATGGAAAGAGTTGTCTACAAACATATTTATAATTTTCTGATTGAAAATAAACTAATTTACAAATTGCAATCCGGATTTCTTAAGGGACATTCGACAGTTTACCAACTCATAGACATCTATAACCAAATTGCTCAAGGATTGGATTCCAGACAATACACTTGTATGATCTTTTGTGATGTATCAAAGGCATTTGACCGAGTTTGGATCAAAGGTCTATTATTCAAGTTAAGGCAAAATGGAATAAGAGGAGATATATTGAAATGGATCGAAAGTTATTTAGTGAAACGGAAACAAAAGGTTTTTATTGGTTCAAGTGTGTCAAATATTGAGGAAACATCTGCTGGTGTTCCCCAGGGTTCGGTCTTAGGTCCTTTATTTTTTCTTGTGTACATTAACGATATTGCAGAACATCTCTTAAGCATAACTCGTATTTTTGCAGACGATACATCGCTTGCATCTACAGCTTCTAACTTACCAGATTTAGAAGGTATTCTTAATCATGATCTTACTGTCATATCGCAGTGGTCCAAGCAGTGGTTAGTAAATTTTAACCCGAACAAAACAGAAGCAATTATGTTCACACTAAATAAAAATGTTTCTTATCCATTTTTAATTTTTGATAATGTCCCAGTAAAATTTGTTGATCACCACAAACATTTAGGCATAACTTTTAGTCATAATGCAAAGTGGCACCATCATATAGATAACATTGTAAATTCGGCTTGTAAGATTTTGGGAATGATGCGTAAAATTAAATTCCTGTTAAATAGAAAATCACTCAACCAAATATACATTTCATTTCTCAGACCCACTCTAGAGTATGCATCAGTTGTTTGGGATGGTTGCACTCATTACGAAAAGGACAAATTGGAGAAAGTACAAAATGAGGCAGCGCGTATTGTTACAGGGTTAACTCGTTCTGTGTCTATTCAAAAATTGTATACCGAAATCGGATGGCTGTCTTTGTCAGAGAGAAGAAATTATCAAAAATTAATTACGGCATATAAAATTAAAACTGGCTTATTACCGGACTATCTTAATAATTTATTTCCTGAAACAATAGGTGTTAATATACCATACAACCTTAGAAATGCATCCGATTACATAGTTCCAAATATGAGAACACAATTATATGCAAATTCATTTATTCCCTCGTGTATTTCTTATTGGAACACCCTTCCTCTACACATACGTTGCTCAGAATCATTAATGTCCTTCAAACGTATTTTAGTCACCAATTTCTTTAACGTACAACCAGTGCCACAGTATTATCTTACTGGAAATAGAAAGTTATCTTTAATACACGCACGCATTAGAAATGGGTGTAGTAATTTAGGTTTTGATAAATTTACAAATCGACTAACAACAGATTCTAGATGCCCGGGTTGTGGTAACGAAAAAGAAGACGTCGAACATTATTTTATGAAATGTATTATATTCTCAAATGAACGAATCCGACTTTTTAGAGCCACACGTCGATTTCATCCTCTAAGTCATCATACTTTACTGTTCGGTAAAGACACTTATACTGACGATGAAAACTCATTTATATTCACATCTGTGCAGCAATTTATCAAAGACTCAAAACGATTTGATATTAATTAACTAAAGAATATATGTGCATAAAAAGTTGGCCTGATGACGATTCTTCTAATTATAGGGTATATTTAGATTATCTTATTATTATATCATACAACCATTATTTCCAATTTCCTTTTTCTTTCTTACTAAATCCTTTTTCTCTATAATAGTTATCTAATATCTAAACTGTTTTATTTATAATATGTTGTTTATCTGCAATTGTCATTTTGAGTATTTGTAATTCATTTTGTGTAGGGAAGGGCCGTAACTAATGTTGGTAGAACTTGTGGCCCAACCCTTTTGCTTATATATGTATATATATATATATATGTTAAAAGGCAATAAAATATGTTTAAACTTAAACAGAAAGACAAAAATAACAAAACAATAAAATGACCAGCATTTATTAACAATAGTATATAAATAAAAAAAATGTTTACAGTGCAACAATTTAACAGTCAGTAAAAATATGTTCTGGTTTGAGAGCTCATTAGTGATTTATCATCCGATATCGTTTTCATTACGATTTTGCAAAAAAAAAAGAATTTGCAAAATTGAGTATACATCATAGCAATATATCGTAACTTTTTATGGTAGATACGTTGTTTCAAATATTTGTATTTTGATCAAAATTTGATATTAGTTACAACAAATTACAGTTCAATGTGAATAGTTTTAAAATAAATATGCTGAGTAATATTGTATATTATATCTGGCTCTGTCAAAATCACTCTTCAAACCAGACAAAAAAAGTGTTTGTAATATATGTACATTCACCGCTGAGTCTATCTTTTTGAGCATATTTGTAACAATTCTGTAAATAATCAGATTTGTGGAAAATGGGAATATGGAGTCAGAAAGATTGTAATGTTTTATATTGAATATAAAAGAAAAACATAATTGTTACATATGTTAATATTACGAGTTATAAGCGCCGTACGGAACTCGTTGAATCCCATTCTGTCTGGCCCGATTAGCACAGTCGACTACGCTTCTGACTATCAATCCAGGGGTCGTGAGTTCGACTCCTCGCCCGGCAACAGTCTCCGTGATGATTGATATACGATATTGTGTCTCATTAGCATTCGTCTCTCACCTATGATTCAAGTGGGGGAATTTATCAATTACTTGCGGAGAAAGTGTGTGCTCAAGTACTGGTTAACTATTCAGGATCCCAGGAACCAGTGGTTAGGTTTATTGATCATCTGTTAGCCCCCGATTGCATAAAATGACGCTAAATATTCAATTAATCAATCGAACCCCATTCGTATATGAGCTATCGTTTTAATAAGGGTTTTGATTCAAAACACATATTTGGTATAACTTTATATTGCCATCGGTAATTACGAATATTGTAATCCAATGAAAGTAGGCAGTTAAAATAAAGTGCCATTTATTACAAATCTTGTTCATTACAAAACATCTAATGCTAGTAATTAAATTGTTATAAATTCAATGCACACATAGTATTCAAACTATGCTGCTCAAAGGTTAATATGTACACATTAAATATATCAAAACAGAATATCGATTAATCTCCCCTTCACATGTAAAAAGTGTAAATATATAAAATGTATATACATGGTTTTCTGATTAATGTAAATTTCTCATATTTGTTTGTAAATATCTATAATGAAAACAGTAAGTGTATATACACAATGTTTTAGACTAATTATCAGTATTTTATTAACAATACTTAAGATATAGAAATAGTATTAATCATCACATGTGCACATCTTATGGAGGTCAAATAATTTCTTTTTGAATTGTTTATTTGAAAAATAAGATTTAGACTTGTATAACAAATAATTATTAATTTGTAGGTTTAAAGTTTGAACTATAGTATTATGATATTTTATATCACGAGTTTAGCTTAAATCAGCAAACGCAAATAATGTTAAAAACAGTGTAAAAACAATGGTGTATTGTATGTATATATGCAAACCGTGTTAATAAGAAATAATATAAAACATTTTGTACACCTTCAAATTTATACACAGCGACTATATAAACAACGTCTTTTGAGCAGCTCAATCGGTGCTGCTCAAAATAAAATAGTAAAAGTCAGTTATGCTCTAATATTACATAATTATTATAAAAGCGGGAAAGCCAGACTGAGTATTTATGTCCTTTAAAATCCATCAAACACTGGTAAAATTGTAATATTTAGTATAAATTGTGATTGTCTTGGTCATGTCTGGTGCAAAAAACATATATTTAATAAACTGGGTTATATCGCCCATATTTAAACTAGACCTTGCCCGTGGAATAACCTAAATGATTTAGTAGTTATATCCGTAAACAATCATCGATTATATCTAGATAAGTGGTTACATATCGATTTAGATTGATAACACTGATCTCGGTATATTCCTGCATAGCAATGTGGTTATATTTTGTTGTCGCTCGGACGATCCCAGTTCGAATCCCGTAACATGCATTCATTTGTGTTTATCTCCCTAGCAACACTATTTTTCCTATAGTGCTTCCATAAACGGCTTCTAATATAAAACTTAGGCTCCAACAGAATGAAAAATAATAATTTTCCATATTTGCATTGATAGCTTTGCACATATCCAGCGACCATTCTAATACAGAAGCATGATGACGGGATTGGCAGAATGTATACAAATGAATAGGAAATTTTACGTTAATTTACGTCAGCTAACTTGCGTATTAGAATTGGTCATCAGTACATTTAGATTTAAACACGATTAAGAGAGAATCGACTGTTATAAATGCATCGAAGGCCATGATAATTGACTAAAATGTTTGTCATTCATAAGTTCATAATTTTTTTCTCAATAAAATATTAACCTTCAGATACAAGCTATGCTTTCATTGCCAAACAGTTTCAAGTTGAATATTTTCTTTTCTTTTATTTTCTCAACTTTCCTTTTATTTGTTATGCAAACTAAGTATCAACCTATAATTACGTAATAATACAACATGTCCGGTAAGCATATACACAAAATTTAGATATCAATCATTTCCCGTACTCGTATTAAAACAGAAGTTGCTGTTTGACGTTTTAAAGGGATATGAGGCAATACCGAAATCGGTTATCACTCACGAACATGCATCAAATTAACCTTTCACCTTTGAACATGTACGAAAACGTTAATCTTAATTTCCAAATAATACTATCTTTAATTTCCTAAGAAAGTAGTAACATTTTTTTAATTGTTCTTAATAATATAAGTAAGTAATCTTAAAAATATCTATGTTTTTTTTTTAAAGAAATGTGTGTACTATCGCTGATACCTTATAAACATAACATCTATGTTACACCTTTTATAATAATATATGAACGTGAACATGCAAAACATTTGTCTTGACCGGTTTCAAGAATTACAACCTTGCCAAAGGTTAATCGAAACTAAGATTCTTTCACAGATTCTGAAGTATTCTAATTGTGTATGCACACCTTGTACCTGGGTTTTCAAAACGCTCTCGGAAACTGCTTTCAAAATATTTATGTGTCGTCTTTATGATTTGAAATTGTACCAAGCACATGTCTATAGGCTCATATATATTTCACAGATAAAATCAGCATTGTGGTCATACTAATAATATTTTTATCGTTAATATCGTAATGTCAATCGACTTTATCGAAAATTGCTGCCACTTTCCACGTTCATTACTTTTCTAAATGCTGATTTATTTTCGTAATTCCTACCCTTTGTCCAACCACGGTCCCGCTACGTTAACACTGTGACGTCAGTAGAACACTCTTACGTTATTTGTGACGACAGTATGTCTTCACGGTACGCACAGTATGATTTTCATAAATAAAGTTAAGTAAAAAATGACCAAAACTGCATTTTGTCCCATTAAGACTTCTCTTATAAGATATTATCACTTATCTACAACATGTATAACAATCTTATATATATGACGCAATGTGTACATCTTTTATTCTTAACTCGTTAAATTCTTCAATGTTAATGTGGACATTTTT
This sequence comes from Panopea generosa, assembly GCA_029582155.1. Taxonomy (NCBI): domain Eukaryota; kingdom Metazoa; phylum Mollusca; class Bivalvia; order Adapedonta; family Hiatellidae; genus Panopea; species Panopea generosa. Next base: position 59,765,014 of record CM055896.1, read on the forward strand.
TTCAAATGAGTATTAAGACAATGGTGATTTTTTCTGACTCATAACTGACGTTGGATTTAGCATTCTGTGCTGAAATGAAAGCTATTTTAGATCCTCCTTTATACTTTTTAGGATCGACAAGGCTCCCTTTGGTAGAATATTACGGCCTTAAAGGAAACAAGCACAGTCCACAAGCAAATCCTCATCCTCGTGAACAGTTGATTACTTTTTAGCAATACCGTTGCATAAATTCTATTTGGTCGAGGAATCGTTTGCGTTACTATCTTGTAGAACATTCTCCAATACTGCATCAAAGCCAGCAGATTCTAAAGCTTCGCATAGCTTATCAAGAGTAGCATTGTTTGCTTCTCTTTCAATCCATATAAACAAAACGTTTATTATGAAATCTTTGTACGAGTGCTTAGCAAGTGTCCAAAGCTCATATTCCTGGATCTCTCTTGGCTTTAGGTATTTTCAAAAAGTCGAAAAAAGCATTCACCTTTTTACCCTCGCTGATTTCTGTTGATATAATCTTAAGCGCCCCTGCAGTCTTTTTCATTACATACTTTGGATATGCCACCGTTTTTTTCAGAGTGCCATTAGTGTCGGGTTGTGTTTCATTTACCTCTCTGTAGGTTGCAGATTCCAAAAGAACTTGTGGATGTCGACATTCTGAAAAAGGCATATTAACTAACTACATTAAGTCTAACTGATTAAAACATATATTTGTAAATACATGGAACACAGTTATCATTTTTAGATTGTTGTAATTGTAAATGTAGCAAAATAGAAACCGAAAAATCTAACTGGACATGACCATTACATATACATTTGACCCCTCCCCACCCCCTAAACTATACTCTTACAAAAAATAACAAAATACCAATACTACAATTTGAACATGATGTAAGAAACGTTACTTAATCTAAACCTTATAATTTCTAATTTTTACATTTTGCTATTCTAGTTCCATTGATAATATTAATGAACAATTCATGTTTTCAGTTCGACAGTGTTAACTAGCGTTTGGCGGATATCAATAACCCGAAAAGCATTACCTGGTTGGTTAGGACCTCCTGCAGATGTTGGCAACTCTCCGCGAATTGCCGTTTCTTTAACACAATCTGTTTCAATGTCGTTTCCATTGTGAGTTTTTATTACACTCAAATTGCTGTTGTCACTACTTAGTAAGGTTTGGTCCGATCCGACTTCCCCTGTAAACATAGATTATAAAAAATAAATAAAAATCATGTCTGATGATCGATTTGATATGCTCAGGATTCATGCATTTCTTTATAAACCCATAATAGGTGAATTACGTTTTATGACACTTAAGACACATTTAAGGATAATTTTAGTTTACATGGAATTAATGAGGTTGATATTGAGAAATCATCCTAGGTAAACATTTTAATAAATATTAAAAACAAATAGATTCAACCATTTACAAAACAAATAAAGAAAAGCCTTGTTAAGAATATATACAATCACTTATTAACTTCAAACTACAAAAAACCTACTGGAAGGAGAGTTGGTTACTTCTGATGCTCCGAGAAGGGCACTTTTAAAAATGAAGAAAATTCCACAAACTTGATTGATTCAAATATTTTTTATATATAAGCTACGTCTTCATTGAATATTTTAGTATAATAATTTTGTACTTACTTGCTACAGGTCGACGATTTCTGTTCTTCTTCAAAATTAGGATATACGAACAATGCTACTAATATAGTAGCCACATATGATCCAAACACACAACTACCACTTTGAACAGGTGATCCGCTTCATTTGGGTAATCTGCCAAACAACAACAAACAACAGTAGCCAAATGAAAATCTGAAGATGTAGAGTGTATAAGACAACATTACATTTGATTCATTTTTTTTACTTAATGTTTATCTTAAAGGTCATAAGCAATAGTAATTGTGTATAGTTGTAACTTTTCGTTTTCAAATTCATTAATATCATTATTGAACAAGAGCATCTTTTCTCAATATCATATATACTCCAAAATGCGTTTTATTGATATTCAAACTTTGCATTATCACACTGTGGCTACAAAGTGAAAATTATTGCCTCCCTTGATTTGTGACGCAATACATGAACCTTGCGCTATTTCTATTTGGCTTTATCAACTCAGATTGAATAAAAAAACGTGAAACACGAAATATTTATTGAGTAGGGATGTGACAGCTTGTTTTAAACTATAACATTCCAAATTGCGTATGGATGGTTGGGTGAATAGGTGGATGGATAGATGGATGGCTGGATGGATGGATGAGTGGATAGGTGGACGGCCAGGCGGCCTATTGGATGGGTTGTCGGACGGACAGACGGATGTTGCTTTTGATGGACGGACCGATCGACAGATATATTGTCAGGTAGGCAGGCAGAAATGACAAAATCAAGTGAAGGTTAGAAACAGCGACAGAAATTTCATTTGACAGGTATTTAAAGGCGTAGAATAGTTTCAATTATTGGAAGTGGGAGGTTGTAAGGGAACCTTCCCTCTGGTTGATTGTGATACAGAAAATGTCGATATCTTCAAAATTAAAGGCTGTGTTTTAGTGAGTGTTTAGGATAAATTATGATTGTTATTTACTTCACAATATATTGTTTTAAGAGAAAAATATGGTTGTAATTAAAGTTTAAATTTAGCACGCACAACTATTTATTCTCCAACTGGTTTTAGAACCGTGACCTTATGCATTGTAAACCATGACGTAGGGGAGAATGTGACAGGGATATCTCTCCCGACTATGGAAAAATGAGAGGCCTCAATCGGAGTTCTTACTTTTAACATTTTTTATTAAACACTACTGTCACACATAAAAAATGAAAAACTATAAGATCTATAAAATAAATAAAGAGTCGGTAAACCTCCTTGGAAATCAAACCCAAGACGTGGGGAAACTGTGACAGATTTTGTCACTCATAAGCACACACTCAACAATAAACAAACCCGACACTGTAAGTCAAAACGTTACAGAGATAATTGAATGGGGCTGGTGGCGATACGGGGACCTTTTGTATTTAAACACAAAACGCTGCGCTTTAGTGATAAAAAGTATTGATGTAAATCATATTTCAAACATTTTATTAAAATATTGGAGGGGGGTATAACGTATATGCTGCACCCTTCCTGATCCTAATCATAAATGGGATTGGTTATAGGCGCTGCCACTGCACTCCGACTCCTACGTATAAAAAAGATGAACCACAGAGATTTTCATAAATGGGGATAAAGGCCAATTCCGCCAATACATAACAGGTTATATATGACAACCAGTAGTTTTGGTGTGAAAAAAATCTCACCAGTTAGATGCATGAACATTATTGTGTAGAACTCCCCCGAATGGGACTCAAACTCACAACATCAGTTGTGATAAGTAAGTGATCCTGAGGCAGCCACTAGGCCACGGTACAACTTTCCTTTCAACTATTTCGCTCTTTCTTTCGTTCCAAACTCATTATATGATCAAAATGTATTACACAGTGAATTCACATCTTTGGATTACGACCCGTCAGGTTTCAATAATTATAACCACCTACTGATTAACAATTTATTTATTTGACTGAATGAGTTTGTGTGGTTAATCAGCCGTCCCTGCATTGCATTCTTCGCACATTATAATATAATGTAATCGATTATATATTACATTATAGTCATTTTATGGTACAATAAAAAGACATGTTCGCATAACATTGTATTTGTGTATCTTTTGATTCCCATTTGCAAAAAACAAGCTGCATATTGATGTGGTTGGATACTTAAGAGAGCTGCATTTAGCAAGCACAAAATATAATATATTTTTTTTTCATGCATTGCACCGATCTCGCTATTTAGAAGAATTCGTTCCAGGCAGATGAAATTTCCACCATTATCGCTGCAAGATCATACATTTATGCCACACACTAAACAAATCAGTTTGATCCCTCCAGTTAGATGGTTCCAACAGATATGCTTCCAACCCTCATTTAATTTAGATAGTTTAATTTACCCAGCTATCTTAATCGTAATATTATTCACAGCACACTGCAGTGCGTCTACAATGGGGGATAACGATGTAAACTTTTGATTAAGACGTTAAAACTCTAAAGTTTTACCTGCATTTTGTTGTATAATCGACTCAACAACTCTTTGTATATCATAAGTAAATTTTATTCACATACTTGTACAGTTCGCAATAGTTCAAAGTCACAAGCTAACATTTTAAACTCGCTACCGCTCGTTTAAACTAACCCTAATCTAACTGACATGTTACTCTGTCTGTGTCTAAAAACTAACTGACTGACTTAACTCTGCTAAAACCAGTCTCTGAATGAATAAACAACTATTCTATCTTTGGTCAATTCATTTCTACTTTTCTACTGGTCAGTATTTTAATTAGAGATCTTAAAGTCCAGCCCACAACATTAACATGTCAACAATACATCAAGATAGCCGTAGGCTATCATTTATCTCCAGTAAACTGTCATCCTATCTCATTAAACTGTCATAGATTCTAGATTCAAGATTTCTTTGTTGGTAACCTATCCATAAAATGTTTCTCATTACATACATAATTTATATTATACATATATTCAATATATTTATTTATGTCATATGAAGTATCTACAATTCTAACAACCAATAATGTTACAATTTACTAGTACTTCGAACAGGAATAAACGTTCGGATTAGCATATTTCGGCAATGTTTTAATGGTATCTTTTGATTTTTAGGGATGAATAAACTATTTATTGCCATTGCTTGTGACCTTTAAGTATAAAGAACTGGATTGTATGTTTTTTTGGTTATTTCAAATCATAAAACTGGTATACCGCTTACGTTTTTGCTACCAAGGAATACTTATAACTTTGTAGTTTTTATTTCATCAATACATAAATATTATATACAAATATAAGATACACAATAATATGTGACTGTTTACATACATTTTTGATTATAATTATGCAAATGTAGTATATGATTCCCATAGTCTAACTTGTATCAGTTATTATATAATTTGCATATATATACTGGTCATACCTAATACCGCGAGTCTAAAAAATTTCAACCATGTAAAGAATGGCATCAATACTAAACAGTAATAAAGTTACTTTTAAGTGTACTGAGTAAAAAACAGTTGCTTATACGAAATGCAAACAAATTCCGACGCCAACAGAAGTTGGAGCTTTGCGCATGTCTTTCCAGATTGTTATTATACGGGCATTCGCGGTAATAGGTATATCGCGGTATTAGGTATACAAGGGATATATATCAAACAGTCTCAATAGCAATATCTCGATGTTTGGGTTAACAAATAAAATCATCTTCATTCTTTTAATGATAGTATAATGAAAATGTTGCTGTTTGTGTGTGTATTTAAAAAAGAAAAGAGAATAACGATTTGATCAGTTATTTACTATGATGTAATTACAAATACTCATGAAAGGAGTGTAACAAACATACTTGCATCATCAATGTTAATATTATAAACAGCTATACCTTGTAATCGCCTTGTGCTAAGCTGTAGATGGATTCTTAACGCTTGTAACATTTGTCAGTACAGTCCTACTCGTTGTTCTAGGTTTCGGTTCACATATTGAATTGGGGTCAAAATTTGGTGCGATGTGTCTGAAATATTAAATATATTTACTAATGCATTTTTGGACAAAAACTTATAAAAGAGTGTCTGTTGGTCGTTCATATCTATTGCCTTGAGCTACAGATAAAAGGTAAAACAAACTTTAAGTTTTTACATGTTGTATCGCAGATACCTGACTGTTTGTACATTTTGTTTCACATGTTGTATCGCATATACTTGTCTGTTTGTACATTTTGTGTCACATGTTGTATCGCAGATACTTGTCTGTTTGTACATTTTGTGTCACATGTTGTATCGCAGATACTTGTTTGTTTGTACATTTTGTGTCACATGATGTATCGCAGATACTTGTCTGTTTGTACATTTTGTTAAACATGTTGTATCGCAGATACTTGTCTGTTTGTACATTTTGTGTCACATGATGTATCGCAGATACTTGTCTGTTTGTACATTTTGTGTCACATGTTGTATCGCAGATACTTGTCTGTTTGTACATTTTGTTAAACATGCTTGTCTGTTTGTACATTTTGTGTCACATGATGTATCGCAGATACTTGTCTGTTTGTACATTTTGTGTCACATGTTGTATCGCAGATACTTGTCTGTTTGTACATTTTGTTAAACATGTTGTATCGAAGATACCTGACAATTTGTACATTTTGTGTCACATGTTGAATCACAGATACTTGACTGTTTGTACAGTTTGTTTCACATGTTATATCGCAGATACTTGACTGTTTGCATATTTTGTTTCACAATATGTATCGCAGATATTTGTCTGTTTGTACATTTTGTTTCACATGTTGAATCGCAGATATTTGTCTGTTTGTACATTTTGTATCACATGTTGTATCGCAGATACTTGTCTGTTTGTACATTTTGTTTCACATGATGTATCGCAGATACTTGTCTGTTTGTACATTTTGTTTTACATGATGTATCGCGATAACTGACTATTTGTACATTTTGTTTCAAATTTGGTTTTAAAGAAAACCGCCATTGATTACACCACATGTCCTGTGTTCGATCGGAAGTATGAATTACAGTCAAGCGAAAAAATATCATATTATCATATTTTGCCATTTGAAATAAGACAATTGGACATAAAAGATAAACTAGTAATGAATGAATTTATACATAGACGGACAAATGAAAGACAAAGTGTATAAACTGCATTATTGTTTTACCGAGTTCACAAATGTATATATCTAATGATTGAGTCATTGACCATTGGTTCGAAATAAAGTTTGATTACCCGATATAGCAGTCGCCACAGTGACCCGCCTTGGTGCCGCCGCACTCTTCCGTCTGGTACCTGTTCAGCAACGAGCAGTCTTTAACACACTTTGAACACGTGACAAGCAGGGGACTATCGGCCTCTCTGTAATATCCCACATCGCATTTTATACATGGCGGACACTTCAGATAACCAACGTTTTCCGATTGATAAGAAGCATCAACTTCAACCTGCAATATAATAGTCTAATCTCGTACTGCTGAGTAGGTAGATAGAAAGATCTATTTCGGTATTAGTGATTCAAATGCTGCCAAAGTAAAATAACATCCAAACAAAGGATTTACTGGTTAGCGTTAAATATTTGAGAGCAGTGTTATACCAAAAATGACACAAATAACAACCCTTTCCCCACAGATAACAACAAACAAACTAATGTATATGTTAGAGCAGTGTTATACCAAACATGACACAAATAACAACCCTTCCCCACAGATAACAACAAACAAACTAATGTATATGTTAGAGCAGTGTTATACCAAACATGACACAAATAACAACCCTTCCCCCACAGATAACAACAAACAAACTAATGTATATGTTAGAGCAGTGTTATACAAAACATGACACTAATAACAACCCTTCTCCCACAGATAACAACAAACAAACTAATGTATACGTAAGAACAGTATTATACCAAACATGACACAAATAACAACCCTTTCCCCACAGATAACAACAAACAAACTAATGTATATGTTAGAGCAGTGTTATACCAAACATGACACAAATAACAACCCTTCCCCCACAGATAACAACAAACAAACTAATGTATACGTATGAGCAGTGTTATACCAAACATGACACAAATAACAACCCTTCCCCCACAGATAACAACAAACAAACTAATGTATACGTTAGAGCAGTGTTACACCAAACATGACACAGATAACAACCCTTCCCCCACAGATAACACCTAACAAACTAATGTATACGTAAGAGCAGTGTTATACCAAACATGACACAAATAACAACCCTTCCCCCGCAGATAACAACAAACAAACTAATGTATACGTTAGAGCAGTGTTATACCAAACATGACACAAATAACAACCCTTCCCCCACAGATAACAACAAGCAAACTAATGTATACGTAAGAGCAGTGTTACACCAAACATGACACAAATAACAACCCTTCCCCCACAGATAACAACAAACAAACTAATGTATACGTTAGAGCAGTGTTATACCAAACATGACACAAATAACAACCCTTCCCCCACAGATAACAACAAACAAACTAAAATATATGTTAGAGCAGTGTTATACAAAACATGACACAGATAACAACCCTTCCCCCACAGATAACAACAAACAAACTAATGTATACTTTAGAGCAGTGTTATACCAAACATGACACAAATAACAATCCTTCCCCCACAGATAACAACAAACAAACTAATGTATAAGTCAGAGCAGTGTTATACGAAACATGACACAAATAACAACCCTTCCGCCACAGATAACAACAAACAAACTAAAGTATACGTAAGAGCAGTGTTATACCAAACATGACACAAATAACAACCCTTCCCCCACAGATAACAACAAACAAACTAATGTATACGTAAGAGCAGTGTTATACCAAACATGACACAAATAACAACCCTTCCCCCACAGATAACAACAAACAAACTAATGTATATGTTAGAGCAGTGTTATACCAAACATGACACAAATAACAACCCTTCCCCCACAGATAACAACAAACAAACTAATGTATATGTTAGAGCAGTATTATAACAAACATGACACAAATAACAACCCTCCCCCCACAGATAACAACAAACAAACTAATGTATATGTTAGAGCAGTGTTATACTAAACATGACACAAATAACAACCCTTCCCCCACAGATAACAACAAACAAACTAATGTATATGTTAGAGCAGTATTATACCAAACATGACACAAATAACAACCCTACCCCCACAGATAACAACAAACAGACTAATGTATACGTTAGAGCAGTGTTATACCAAACATGACACAAATAACAACCCTTCCCCCACAGATAACAACAAACAAACTAATGTATATGTTAGAGCAGTGTTATACCAAACATGACACAAATAACAACCCTTCCCCCACAGATAACAACAAACAAACTAATGTATACGTAAGAGCAGTGTTATACCAAACATGACACAAATAACAACCCTTCCCCCACAGATAACAACAAACAAACTAATGTATACGTAAGAGCAGTGTTATACCAGACATGACACAAATAACAACCCTTCCCCCACAGATAACAACAAACAAACTAATGTATATGTTAGAGCAGTGTTATACCAAACATGACACAAATAACAACCCTTCCCCCGCAGATAACAACAAACAAACTAATGTATACGTAAGAGCAGTGTTATACCAAACATGACACAAATAACAACCCTTCCCCCACAGATAACAACAAACAAACTAATGTATATGTAAGAGCAGTGTTATACCAAACATGACACAAATAACAACCCTTCCCCCACATAACAACAAACAAACTTGTGTATACGTTAGAGCAGTGTTATACCAAACACGACACAAATAACAACCCTTCCCCCACAGATAACAACAAACAAACTTATGTATACGTTAGAGCAGTGTTATACTAAACACGACACAAATAACAACCCTTCCCCCACAGATAACAACAAACAAACTAATGTATATGTAAGAGCAACGTTATACCAAACACGACACAAATAACAACCCTTCCCCCACAGATAACAACAAACAAATTAATGTAAATGCTAGAGCAGTGTTATACCAAACATGACACAGATAACAACCCTTCCCCCACAGATAACAAAAAACAAACTGTATATGTAAGAGTAGTGTTATACCAAACATGACACAAATAACAACCCTTCCCCCACAGATAACAACAAACAAACTAATGTATATGTTAGAGCAGTGTTATACCAAACATGACACAAATAACAACCCTTCCCCCACATATAACAACAAACAGACTAATGTATATGTAAGAGCAGTGTTATACTAAACATGACGCAAATAACAACCCTTCCCCCACAGATAACAACAAACAAACTAATATATATGTTAGAGCAGTATTATACCAAACATGACACAAATAACAACCCTTCCCCCACAGATAACAACAAACAAACTAATGTATATGTTAGAGCAGTATTATACCAAACATGACTCAAATAACAATCCTCCCCCCACAGATAACAACAAACAAACTAATATATATGTTAGAACAATGTTATACCAAACATGTCACAAATAACAACCCTTCCCCCACAGATAACAACAAACAAACTGATGTATATGTTAGAGCAGTATTATACCAAACATGACACAAATAACAATCCTCCCCCCACAGATAACAACAAACAAACTAATATATATGTTAGAGCAATGTTATACCAAACATGTCACAAATAACAACCCTTCCCCCACAGATAACAACAAACAAACTAATGTATATGTTAGAGCAGTATTTTACCAAACATGACACAAATAACAATCCTCCCCCCACAGATAACAACAAACAAACTAATGTATATGTTAGAGCAGTATTATACCAAACATGTCACAAATAACAACCCTTCCCCACAGATAACAACAAAGCAAACTAATGTATATGTAAGAGCAGTTTTAATACAGACCATTATCCCTACATTATAATGATTTTCTTACGTTAAAGTCCAGTTGATATCCACCCCTACAACTTCTGCATTGTTTACATCTCTCTTGTCCGTTCACTTTCTTCACATAGCGGTAGCCTATATGGCATTTCTGGAACTCTCCTTCAACTGTTGTTAATACGCTTAACGTTAAGACGAAAGTCTGTAGAACCTTTATCCAATGCATCTAATGTATTGACGTCAAATCTGATTAATATATCGTTAAAACGTTATCCTATGCATCTTAATGACGGCAAATCTGAGAATATACCGTAGAACAATATTTTATGCATGTAATATATTGACGTCAAATCTTAGAATATATCGTAAAAACTTTATCCTATGCATCTAATGCATTACCGTCACTAGTGAATATATCGTTGAAAAATATACTATACATATAATGTAATTGACGTCAAATCTGAGAATATAGCATAGAGCAATATCCTATAAATCTAATGTATTTACGTCAAATATGACAATATATCGAATGAACAATATGCTATGTATCTCATAGTATTGGCGTCGAATATGGGAATATATCGTATAACAATAGCCTATACATCTTGAGGTATTGGCGTCATATGAGAATATATGTAGAACATATATATTATATAAAATATATTTCCTTATCTGGGCATGTAGCACACGATTATCGGCATGGAACAACGTGCTACATACGACCAGTCACTTTTTAAATATTTATAGGATCACCGTTGTGAACTGCATTACCCATATTCAAAAACATTTAAAACATTTAAAAAAACCCGTTTAACTCAGAATTTTAAGACATTTTTATAGTATTATTCCCCTCCCCCCCCCCCCCCCCCCCCCATTTTAAAACGTTTTTATTGAATATTAAGCTTATATTTACATTCAATAGTAAGATGTGATTTAGATACGTTAGACTGTGTTCTGTAATTGAATATTTGTCATTTCATAATGACATAACGCAATGCATCTTGATCACACACGCATGTTTTAAACACTGTGATCGCCATTGATAAAAAGTTTCGTTTATGTTCAGATTTTAAATCAAACAAAGCGGAACTATTGTTTAATGTAAAAGATTGCAATTTTCCCATTTCCAAACAAGAAAACCACTATCTGATGTGTGAAACGCGCGTTTATTGGTTACATGTAACTGCAATGTAAACATAAAATCGTGCATACTGTGATGTATTTTAAATGTGTTTACATACCCTCATTGGTACCTCATACCATATATGGAGTATTGTGATTTGATATAGAGCAAAACAAGACGATCACATGAAAATTATTGGCTGACAGCCAACCGATTACGTTTGTTTACATTATGAAAAGTACGTAGGGCTATCACTCAATCAATTATTTTGCTCATTAAAACTTGAACTATACACACACATATATATATATTACTGAAAGTTAACATGTCTCTTTTGCCTTTCAAATATCTTCATCAAAATGTGGAGTGGAGCTATTGACATTTTTATATGACATTAACAGACAGTTATGTTTTGTATATAGCCTAAAAGTCATTTCTTATTCAAGTCAGAATTTCAAGGAAATTGCTTTGATACTTTTTGAGAAAATACATAAAATGTCAGGTACATAAAATATCAGATACATAAAATGTCAGTTGGCGGGTAAGCTTTCTGTTCAGTATATAATAAGTTTAAGGTTTTCTGAGTTTATACAAATACCACACAGATTGTAAAAAATATAGCATATATGAAGCATTTATAAATATACAGAGCAATTGACTATGGTTCCACATTTGGAGTATTTCTTTTCAAGATTTGTCGAAAATTAATATTTTGTGGATTTTAAATTCTAATTATACCAAATTTCAATGCACATAATTATGAGTTTACCAACAGGTGACAATCTATTTACTGATATACAATTAACAAGCAAAGACGAACTGATAGCACTTACTTACCTTTCAGTTATCAAATATCGTCAATGCATGGCCCACTAACTCTAATTATCTTCTTATCCTTAGCTTAATTATTGTTTTAGGACGAGTTATCACTTTATAAATGGAACAGTTATGATCATGTCAAAATATCAATCCATTAATTAACAAAATAACTGATGAATCAAAATTGTTAAATTGACAATTGACATACTCACTGAAAAGTCCGATATGCTTGTAAACGTTAGATTACAAATAATACCAACGCATGCGCATTCATTTGCGCAGTGTGTCAGAAAGTATTGAGGTCCCGACCAAAGAGATACTTTTTAATATGTTTTTAACCATTTAACAAGGACGCTTTAATCACGATCAGCACGATTAAACGTGTGTATCCATAACCAATATAAAAGTAAGGTATGCATTGATTAGCATGGCAAAGACATGACCGATGCGTGATATCAGTTTTCCCGTTTCTGGCGGGTACACGTTTAATATATATAATGCTATTATATATATTTATATTAGCATGTGTGCATTACAGGAAGTTTATCTGTATAATGGTACATCTTGTGCCCAAAGATATAAGTACAGGAGTAAATTAATTATGTTTATTCTTTTTAAGCTATTTTAGGATTGAATGTATTTATTTTGAAACGCAGTAATGGTGTATTATATTTTCAACCGAATGTTTTAGGAAGTAAAATAACAAGAAGTCATTAAGTAGGTCATTCTTAAATCGTTATCATTAATGACATGACACTAGTTCCTTCGGGTACATGACCGATATAATTCTTTAAACAAAACAATAGAACATGAGTCACCTAATCAGAACACGGCGTAGGTATGAGTCAATTCATTTTTTACCTATTAACCTCAAAAAGTTTATCTTATATTCTAGGTATATCAGCCCTACTGATAAAAACATCGTAACGTGGTATGTTGATATCTTTAATTAAACCGATAAAACCCCCCTTGAAATAGCATTGTTACTACAAATATACATTATGTGATACGCGGAATTCCAAAACGTATCAGCCGGTTCACATATACGAGTAATTTCATTCAGACAGGGTATGCGTTATCCTACCTATTTGCATAATATATGTAACGTTACCTAACTAACAAAATGTAACATAAATTGCACAGATTACTTGCTAGATTTATCTACGGTAATGGCCGTGTCTAATATGTGATCAGACTCATTTGCCCATACCCGTATATGATTTATATGTATAATATATAATGTAATACATGTTTCTATGGTAATGAACTCCATGCAGATCATTGATTAATTGATCAATGAGTAGTAGATGAACAACGTAGGACAATTAACCGTAACGTGTAATGATGTGTGCATTAACGGTATTTACCATACATTAAATGATCGAAGTTTTAAAGATATACATAATAAGAAAAAGGAAAAATATAATGCATCATTTTGTAGAAAAATCTTTATTAGTTTAAAAATATGTAATACTCCATTAATAAATGGCCCGCTCAATATCCATCCGTTCCTATATTTGTGTATATAATTATATACCATCCAATCGAATTACAACCACTCGACGTTTACAGGTTACTATTCTGCACTTCGTGACTTTAAAACAAAGTTGGCATTAAGCCAGTATTATGCGCAGGTAATTTCGATTTACGACTGATTTATATTTTACAGCAGAATGTAAGAATTTACTTTGATACTCAAATGATGGATTTTTGTGTATTAAATATGATCCTCTCAAATGTTTCATGAATCACAAAAGGTTTAAATGCTATATACTTAAATGTAATTACTTGTTATTGATGTTATGACTTTGTTGTTTTTATAACTATGTTATTACATATCACACGCATATGTTTATCATTATGCGTTCAGATAGCAATGATATATTTGTATTTTATCAAGGTGAACAAATTTTCTATGTTACATCAAGACAAAGTATACTTTAAACATCTTTTTTAACTAATGGCAAACGAGGAATTTTAATTAAAAAAAACAAACTTATTTTCATAATGTTTACAAATACATATATTGACCGACTTGAAAATTAAGTGTTATGAGCTAAGATATTTTGAAAACCCGTCGCTTGTCAATGGTTAAAATGTGTAAAATATAAGTTGGTGACAGATCACTTATTGACCTTCCAACGAATTAATGTATGTGTTCATTCCGCTACTCTTCGTTACCGCAAACTTAAGTGCATTAGAAGATCAATACAATATTACCGATCTATAACCTATACTTAAAAAATATCTAATACAATGACGCAATAAGCGTGTGAGCGTCGGGATTATTATTTTGTCCTTATAACTTCTAACTTGTATTACCTGTGGCAGTAAGCTTACCATTATACAATCTGTGGAGTAAATGGTCGAGAATCTAACCCAAGAGCTGGGGTCGTGTGTTCGATCCGCCGCCACGGACATTGTGAGACACTTTAGTTGTATATGCTGAGTACTGATTCTTTACAGACTGACTTCGGGCGTAACTTGTAAGAACACATCGATGTAACATCAAGTTTAAAAAAACAAAAATAATAACTGCTATATGTAGGCTGGACCATATAGAGTAACACAAGACAATGATTGAGCTCATTAGTGATTCAAATGCTGACAACATAGTTTAAACTTATTTCTTTTACTTCGATTATGAAACAAGTTCTTACAACTTAGGCAAATCACGCTCGACGTCTTCCTGATTAGAACCTAAGCATATGCGAAAAAAAGGTATTGCTTAAGGACACCACACAAAGCCGTGGCGGGGATCGTACCCACGATTCTGCGATCATGGGTGCGGTGCTCTACCACTGGACCACGCGCTGCACATTCAACATAAAGAGAATTACACTTATTTAATAATATGAAAATGAGGTATATATTAAGTGATTGATAAAGAACTGTTCATCGACTCCCTTAGTTCAATATATAACAAGGAATATTTGATAACTAAAATTCCAGCCAAAGGATACAATTTTACTAACTTAATATAAAAACAACACAATTTTGGTAATAAGCTCATGTTTGAAAGTAATATACAGGAAGAAGATGTCTGAAAAATGTGCAAACGATAAATTCCTGAAGCAAGTTCTATAATAATGATTCAAATCATAATGTATTTAAATGAAGACATTCGATGGAATTAACATGAATACATCATTGAATCTATATACATTTTTTTCTGCACAAATAGTGGTGAAAAAGGGATCAAATACAAACAAAAAATGTATCATTTTAGAAGAAAAGTGTTTAATAATGAATTTATATTGACCATAATGCTTAGATTTTTTTACGATATAATCTATTGAAATCAAGCATACCTAACTATTGAGGAAAATAAAACATATATCCACCAATACGAAATAATACATTTATTATCGCATGAAAACAAACCAATAACTGTTTATATAAATATCAATTAAAATAGAACCAAGTCTAAAGTTGAAACTGGAACGGAATGGGAAGCAGATTTTCACGATATACAACATAACTAAAGCACGATGTATACTCTTACTCTAATACCTACAACTGACAAAACATAGGACACTTTATATCAGCAATGATTACATTAGACATTTTTTTAAAATGTGCGATTTTTAATATGTTGATATATATTATTTCGGAAATTATTTCACAAACAGCAATATTGGACAAAATTAAGTAAATGGTTTTATGTTAAAAACAGGCATATAATGTAAGCAATATAAATTTCCAAATCCAGTTAATTTTTTTTTTTTGCAAAACAAGACAAAAGAAGTACATGCAACATGTTTTTTGAAGTAAATAGTAGTATTTTGCTATCAAATTCAATAACATTGTTGGGGGTAATTATCTTATTTCACTGGTTTCATAGTGTTTTAACCATATCATACTTATTTGAATGATCAGATGTTAATAACTTTCTATAGCCTTTTTTAGCTCGACTATTCGGAGAATAAAGAGAGCTATTCTACTCACCCAAACATCGGCGTCGGCGTCACATCTTGGTTAAAGATTTGTACGCAAGTCCCTATCTCAGTACCCTTTGTATGTATTGGCTTGAAACTTTACATAAGCCTTCCTAGTCATCAGCCCTACTACAATAACTAAGTAAAATAACTTGCCTGAATATAATGCAAATTATTGCCCTTGTTTGACTTCGAAATTCTGGTTAAAGTTTTGCGTGCAAGTACCATCAAGTCCATATCTCACCAGCCACTCAATTTATTTGATTGAAACTTTACATAAGCCTTCCCAGTCATCAACTCTACTACAATAACTACGTTAGATAACTCTATCATAAATACGAGATTCCAGATATGCTACAAAATTTTTACATTCAATTATGGTAGTTATTTATTACTAAATTCCACATCCCTGAACACATCACAAAACGTTTGAAATGAACTCAATATACCTAATTGCCATTTATGGTTTAACCTTTTGACTACATATGTTTATCATTTTATAAGCTCGAATTTTTTAATAAAAACGAAGAACTTTTGTCCTCGTCGTTGTCTTTGTCGTCATCGTCGTCCGCTGGTCAAAGTTTTATGTTTAGCTCAGCCTTTTCTCTCTTTCTAAACAAACTTCCTAAGTTCTAGTGACTAAACTTCATAAATACATTCATATTATGTTGTACTAAAAATATATACAGTTTAGTTATCTAATTTGCAATACCTTGGGCTCTAAACCCTTATGTAAAAGTATTTTGTTTGGCTCGGGTTTGGATATTTTGTTTTTAAACTTTTTAGTTTTTTGGTAATAAGTATTGATTATGTAAACAGATCACCATTGTTTTACATCACTGACCTTGACATTCATAATGGACTTAATACCTACATTAGCTCTGCTTTTTCTCTATTTCTCAACTATGTTATAGTATTTACTACTTATGTTATAGTGACTAAACTTAACAAACACATTAATAGTATGTTAAACAATCAATGCATATAGCAGTGAGGACTTAGTTAATACTTGCATAGTTTTTTATTTAGCTCAGCTTATTGTCTATTTTTCAATAAACTACTAATGTTATAGTGACTAAACTTTATACAAACAATTTATATAGGAGTGAGTACGTTACCAAAATTTCCATAATTCTAAAACCGTAATTAAACTTTTGTTTATCCCAGGCTTCATTTTTTTTTTTAAATATTTTCTATTTTTTCAGTAAAAGCTCTGCGTTGGCTCTTGTTTATATACATCAAAATTTGTAAAATTTCACATATATATTGTCAATCTACACCACTCTTCGCCATCCTGCGATTATAACTAATAGTAAATTTACTAAAACTTTAGATTATGTATTAGTGCATAAGTACTACTTTATAGAATTACTTTAATTAATAGGTCAACTTACTTTGTATCTGCTCAAGAACGGATGGCGTTTGCCGGTGATCAACATATCAGTTTCTCTTGGTAATACACAACGGACCGGCCTCCTGGTTCTAGAATAAATACCGAATTAAATAAAGGAGACTATTATTGAAGAAGATATAACACACAAAGTAAGAAATAACAGGGATGCAGCATTTAAGGCCACAACAACAGCACACTCACAATTAGTACGTACAGTAACTGTATGTACACAATATACGCGTACATACTATATACAAAGTAACAAATAAGTGTACACCATCATATTCGTTAAATAACACATATATTACACTAAACAGAGTAACAAATAAATGTACATAACATACTCGTATAATAACACATATTTTACACCATACAGAGTAACAAATAAATGTTCACCACAAACTCGTAGAATATCAAATATATTACACTATACAGAGTAACACATATTTGTACACCACATACTCGTATAATAACAAATATATTACACTATACAGAGTAACAAATATATGTACACCACAGACTCGTATAATAACAAATATATTACACTAAACAGAGTAACACATATATGTACACCACAGACTCGTATAATAACAAATATATTACACTTAACAGAGTAACACATATATGTACACCAGAGGCTCGTATAATAACAAATATATTACACTAAACAGAGTAACAAATGTATGTACACAGACTCGTATAATAACAAATATATTACACTAAACAGAGTAACAAATATATGTACACCACATACTCGTATAATAACAAATATATTACACTTAACAGAGTAACAAATATATGTACACCACAGACTCGTATAATAACAAATATATTACACTAAACAGAGTAACAAATATATGTACACCACATACTCGTATAATAACAAATATATTACACTAAACAGAGTAACAAATATATGTACACCACAGACTCGTATAATAACAAATATATTACACTATACAGAGTAACACATATATGTACACCACAGAGTCGTATAATAACAAATATATTACACTATACAGAGTAACAAATGTACATGTATGTACATCACATACTCGTATAATAACAAATATATTACACTAAACAGAGTAACAAATATATGTACACCACAGACTCG
The DNA here is from genome assembly GCA_029582155.1 of Panopea generosa. Lineage (NCBI taxonomy): Eukaryota > Metazoa > Mollusca > Bivalvia > Adapedonta > Hiatellidae > Panopea > Panopea generosa. The sequence continues at coordinate 59,783,886 of CM055896.1, forward strand.
TATAATAACAAATATATTACACTATACAGAGTAACACATATATGTACACCACATACTCGTATAATAACAAATATATTACACTAAACAGAGTAACAAATGTACATGTATGTACATCACATACTCGTATAATAACAAATATATTACACTAAACAGAGTAACAAATGTATGTACACCACATATTCGTAAAATAACAAATATATTACACTAAACAGAGTAACAAATATATGTACACCACATACTCGTATAATAACAAATATATTACACTATACAGAGTAACACATATATGTACACCACATACTCGTTTAATAACAAATATATTACGCTATATATATACAGAGTAACACATATATGTACATTGTAACAAAATTAGTTAGTTTATGTGACCTGATTCTCAGTGTCGGCTAATAACAACGTATGCACATTGTATAGACGTATATCGGTCAAGTAGAGTAGGTTTGTTAAACTTATCGCTGGATAGATAATGATAAAACATTTTAAGACTATTTTAGCTATTCATCTTTTGGATTAAAGAATTAATAATTTGACGTTTATTTCCACGAATTTCTTGAGATATACCTGTGTTATGTGGTGGTTTTGGTACATATAGACGGATGAAAACCTAAATCTCTTGTCAGTTGGCAAATTCCATCATACGTACATTAAAACATTATAACTTGACCAAAAAATATGTTTAAAATCTAGTTTAGTAATTTAAATGTCCGATAGCTATATTTTGACATGAGCAAATCTAAGTAAATTTTTGTGCACATCGTTAATATTTATTCAGACTAGAATGAGGTGAATTTGATTTCATATCCGCAGTATTTAGAATTGTATTTTAGGATATAGGCCGAGGATGTTTATAGTGTGTTTATAATGAAGTATTGAAAATTGGTATTTTGAAGTGTACGATATATGTAATGAAATTATGTTGGTTTATTTTGTTATTTAGCAAAGCAAATAGAGACATAATTTGTCGTTCAATATTTATATTGTATAATGTAGGACACGTAGAGATGTGTATGCTACCACGAGATTTAATAGACGGTAATAAGAAATGAATGTACCGTTATTATATACTGATTAAACTACCATGAATCATGATAGATGGTAAGAAATGAATGATCTATTATGATAAATTGATAGAACTACCATGGATGTAATAGATGGTAAGAAATAAAGGTACTGTTGTGATATATTACTAAACTACTATGAAATAGAGAAATTGTAAGTGAAAAACGTTATACTATTACATATTGAGCAAAAGATAAAGTCAGCCAGTGTTAATACCGCCATAGGACGCGCAACCTACATAATCGTCGTATGGACGACTTGACATTCCTGACGTCAGATTGAAATCGGCATTAGGCGACGTAAGGCCATTGTAGCTCAGTACTACATAGAACACGGGAAGAGAACACTGTGGATACATCCATCGCCATAAGGGACGATTAAAGATATAACTCATCCGGACGCGGTCACAGTGTTTTAAATAAGTGTAAGCTTATTTTAAAAATCATTCATTAACGCTGCAGGGCAGTTCGCATCGCGATATCAGTAATATATTAGTGAGTAGCAGTTTGTTTGTGATGTCAGAAACATGTAAGCAGTAGCAGTTTGTACCGCGACATCAATTAGACAAAAGTAAACAGTGTTTACAGATGAGAACATTATAAGACCGATATTTTTTTTTCATTATGAGTACATCTTGTTGATTGTATATATTGTATAATTGTATATTATTAATTTTAATTTATTTTTTATATTTCATAATACATACATTTTACAAATATATCTCATATTATACATACAGTTAACTTTATTTATATGAATGTATTCTATGAAATGAAGAGACAGGGAAATAAAAGGAAAAGGAAAAAAGACGTGGATAGAAGAAGGAAAAGAGACAGTGGCAGTCATGAAAAGAGATTAAGGAGGAATACACCTTTTAAATTATTTTCGAAATCAGTTGAATATTTAGTATGTAATGAAACTAGAAGTAATTTCCAATTTGAATATGTTTTTTTTCTGCGGTAAATATAACATTTCTTTACCTATGACGTCGTAAACATGGCCATGTTTGGTCTTTTTGACGTCCCGATTTATAGCAGCAAAATCGCGTATTTGTCGACCTCAGTCAAGTTATACCGAATGTACAGAATCGAAACACATATCACCACGTACACATTCAACGGATATATGAATTTACATATGCAATAATTACGACGTACGCAAAATTCTGAAAATATTAGCGAAAAAAGGAAATTATTATTTTCTCGATTATTTCGAAAAAAATCCTTTAAATCAAAATTAGCAAAAAAAAAAAAAACAAACCGAGCGATTTTGGAATAATTTTTATTTGATTTCTAAAAATATGCTTCACAGTGATTGTGAGATTTTTAGAACAATTGACAAACTAGATTTTTTTATTTTTAATTATTTAACCCCACCCTACGTCAAAAAAGACGTCAACATATTGCATAATTCTACACGTTTTCCATAAAATTTTCGGCAGTTGATTAAGGTTAAATTATTTTCTAAATCAGTGGTTCAATTAGTATATTATGAAACTAGAAGAAATTTCCAATGTGAATATGTATTTTTTGCAGCGGCAATAGAATATAATTAATATGTGACGTCGTAAACATGGCCATGTTCAGCCTTTTTGACGTCCCAATGTATAGCAGCAAAATCGCGTATTTTTTCGACCTCAGTTGAGTTATTCCTAATACACAGAACAGAAACATATATCACCATATACACATTTGACGGATGTATGGATTTACAGATGCAAAAATTATGACGAACGCTACATTTTGAAAATACTAGCGAAAAACGGAAACTATTTTTTCTCTGGATTTTTTTTTCGTAAAAGCGGCTTCAAATCAAAATTACCAAAAATCAAACCAAGCGAATTTTGCATAATTTTTATATATTTTCAAACTATATATTGTACAATAATTGTGAGATTTTTAGTAAAAAATGACAAACTAGATATTTTATGATATTCAATTGTTTAACCCTACCCTTCGTAAAAAAACGCTTTAAAGCAAACGTCAACGTCAGTATAGCGCATGATGTATACGTTTTGTGATAATCAAATAAGTTTGTTCTTACCATTATATTAGTATTTTGTGCACATAAGTTATATATACTTCTGCTGTTTAGTGGCAACTAATTTGTCAATAGCATTTATGAAAGCGTGTCTGTTTGGTGCACGTACAAAACCGTCATTTTTTTTCACTTACAGGGAACTGGATTCCAAAACAATATTCTCATTTCTGACTTGCTCCACGACCGCTAGTGAAATGTGGACATCACGGTTGTCAATTATTAGAACAACAGGTCATCACAAAATAAATACGAAAGGTGAGAAAATTATAGCCAGCTGTACTTTTATATACGTAGTATATGATATAATCCGATATATCCAAACGCTCTCCATTTCAAGTTGAAGATTATTTGCTGTTATTAACACATAATTGAGTAGAATTGTTTCGCAAACATCTTTGACCCAGTTTCGGTGTCTGGTATTGATACTCATCATAGTACCAAATTCTTGCCTTAGGACAGGAAATGATTATGCATGATAAATCTTTTATTTGCAAGTTGGGCTATGTGTCCATGACCTTGAAAATACAAAGCGATTCAATTCGTACGACTGATTCCATGATTTTTTTTTTTACTTTTCAAAGGGTTGATTTTTTCTTGCACTACCCTAGAATCTTATTACTCGGACCATAAACCAATTGTTGCTTTATCTTTAGTTTGCTGTTCTTACTTTCCAAATATTCAGTGATTATCAAAGCATGTAGCCTACAACTCGACCTTCAGACAGGTTCATCTAAAGGTTCAGAGCAATATGTAGACTATTTTGACCAAATTCTTCTGTGTCTTTGGTCTAGTCTACAGGTCTTCCTTTTGTATTTGGCTGGTTCCATTATTTTGTACCTTGAACAGACTTGAAATATATGCTCAATAAAATCAATTTATAAATCATGTTTAAATGTATACATCCGGGTCATTGGTCATGAGTGCCTGAAGCATGAAGGTATTACACTATAGAGCCCATTATTAGGCGCTGTCGACAAAGAAGTCGCCACTGTGACAGCTGTAATGACTATCGAAGGTGAGTAATCTTTGGGCAAGTGGGCTTGGGTATTCCCAGTGATAACATTGAATCATCAATTAACTTTATTTTCAGTTTATATCTAGAGTGTTGACTTCAATAAAAGTAGAGTGTTTTCTCTGCTGCAAATTTACACAGGAAATAATGGTTCTGTGTGTAAATACACCAGTCTGCAGGTATATTAACCTAGTGGTTAGAGCATCTGCCTGGAACGAGGAAGATCCTGATTCGAGTCCTGGTCTTTCCTGCTACTGTAACAATTGAAATGTCAGTTAGGATGTTGGTGTTTCAATTCCTGTGGTTTCTCCCCATTAATCCCTCATAAACACCCAATATTACCCCAGGCACAGATTTATATCTAGGTCTGTGCTCAGGACTATTTTTTAGATAACAGAAAATCTACACAAAAAATTGCCCTCGATTTTGGGGCAGTGCTGTCAGTAAAATGCCCACTATTCCCCAGCCTGCCCCCGAGTCTGGAAGGGTGGGACTCTGAACTGATTGTGCAGACGTTTGGGCCCTGCATGCTTATCATACCAGGTAGAATTTCCTTAATTCAATCTTTCCATTCTTTTTTACAACTGTTTCTCACATGGTGACAGACTATTGCAACAGCTAGTGATGTACCGGTTGACAACATAGTGGCAGACTATTGGGACAGCTAGTGATGCACCAGTTGACAATATAGTATCAGACTATTGTGACAGCTAGTGAGCGATGCACCAGTTGACAACAAAGTGACAGACTATTGCAACAGCTAGTGATGCACTGGTTGACAACATAGTGACTGACTATTGCGACAGCTAATGATGCATTGGTTGACAACATAGTGACAGACTATTGCGGCAGCTAGTGATACATCGGTTGACAATATAGTACCCGATTACTGCGACAGCTAGTGATGCACCAGTTGACAACATAGAAACAGACTTGCCGACAGGGAAAACATATCCCTTTAGAAATGTTTGTTTTTGTCTGTATGAAAATACCAAGGCAACTAATAGCATCTTGCTTCTTAAGTGCATTTTACAGTGATATTTTTTCAATCATTGTATTCGAAATGAAAGTGAACAGCATGTTTTTTCTCATAGCTACAACAGTAGAACGAACGAAGTGATCACCTCTATTTAGCAACCACACATTTCCTTACTTTATATATATGTAAATATATATATATACATGTATATACACTCCTATGTTTCTATAATTTCTTTAAAATGCAGAGTAGACAGATTGGTTGGAACTGTTTAAATACTTGAAAAGCAACATTTAGATTAAACAGTTGTTATACCATGCCATTCATTTGATACTTTGGGCTCTTTAGGCTTAATTAAAATATTTTGTAGGGCTGTGTAGTGCTTGAGAAATGGTGATTACCGGGCTTGGCATCGAATATACTATCTTCCACAAGCGAGGCGGATGCTTGACCACATGCCTACTGATGCGGTTTTACAGGTTGGAGGATTTCCAGTAAATACTTAACTAGCTCCTCTTCAGCACTGATTGTATGTTAAAGCAAGCACAGTACTGAACCTGCATACTTCTGTGAAAATGATATCATTTATTGGTACAAGTGATATCACTTATTCGAATATAAATAAGTGATATCCTCTATTCAAATAAGTGATATCACCTATTTGAATAAGTGATATCTCTTATTATGGTTAAACAGTAAAACAGTACCCGATATACATAATAAAATTAAGTATTACTGTATACCACTTAAAATTACTGTTACACTAATATATAATTTATGAAACACATTAAAAATATTTGTTGGCAATTTATTCCCTAAACAAAAATAGATTTGACACAAAAGTAGCACCTCTGTACAAGTATGTCCATTTGTATCCCGCTTTATACATTTGATAACTGAGGTTACTTGTTATATGTCTTTGGTATCCTACAAAAAAAAACATTTATGCTAAATAATTTTTCACATTGTAGTTAAAATTAGAAATTTAAAAAAAATGTCTGTATCCCTGGTTACTCTTTACCCGTCTTGTCTTTTGGCATTCCAGATTACTACATTAAAGATACTAAAAAAATGTCTTTATTTCTGGTAACTTGGTTATCCTTCTTTGCGTGGAGTGCGTGATCCAGTGGTAGAGCACCGAATCCATGATCAGATGGTCGTGGGTTCGATCCTCCGCCACGACTATATGTGACACTTTCCCACATATGCCTAGTATTGGTTATAACCAGGAAGTTGTATATTTATCAGTTAAAATGAAACATAATTCCATGTCTCAGACAGTTGAACCTTCGCATTTAGTGTCCCTGCATGTACTATCACGTTCATCCGCATTGCAGTACTGACAATACTTTGATTGTCTATTGTCAAAGGTTTGTTCAACATATTTAATTCCATTGTCGAACCAAGGATTACAGAAGAATGTTTTATTATTAGTTTTGATGTTTGAATTATTCCATAGTATATTTTTGTTTATATATTCAACATTTTCTTTAGAATTAATACTTGACCATGACTACAATTTCTGATATTTTTTTAGTCTATCTGAGTTGCATTTTTTAAGTCATTTTTATCTAGATCTATCATAATTAAGCTCCCATTTTCGTAATTTTGTATAATTTTTTTTCTTCTTATTTTGTCGGGTTTGTTAACCTAAAGAAAGTCCAACATGCTTTTATTTATAATATTAAAATGTTCTTTTGACGGATTTTCTCAAACAGTTAAGTAATATATATAAGTTTTGGTAATGCGAAGGTTTATATCACTGCAATTTTACCAATCATAGATAATTTATATTTTCTCCATTTATTAAGACAGTGGCGAAATTCTTTAATTTTTGGGAGAAGATTTAATTAATGATACATATGTTGATCATTTGTAAAGACAACTTCAATTTTATTTTATGTAGACTAAAATAAAACTGTAAATTTTATTTCGAGTATAGAAAAGCAATTATATTACACCATATAGAATAACAAATATACATACACTATATAGAATAACACATATATAACAATATATAAAATAACAAATATATGTACACTAATATATGGAATAACAAATATATGTACACTAATATATATAATAACACATATATGTACACTATATAGAGTAGCAAATATATGTACACTCTATAGAGTAACACATATGTACACTAGATAAAATAACAGCTATATGGACAGTATAAACATACAGAAGAAGTGACATATGCAATCATAGAAGGACCAGGAGCAAGCTGCCAATGGGTAGGTTAGATCTTACTTACAAGTGCATCCCACCTCGTGTTTACCAACTTCGTCATATTGTTAACCGAGAGTCAGGATATGAGTACATACAAATATATATTTATTCCTGTAAACATATGGCAAGTGAATTCATTTTTAACGTGATCAAAATCAAATATAGATGTTAAACATCGAGTTCAACCGACAGGTCTTGTTAACTAGCACTGTGGTTTGATGCCACAGAGGCCTGGTCCGGCGAGCTCTCTTCTTCCACTAATTATACTGTATTGTTTATTGCAGAAATCTTCATTTTCGAGGGAAGTTTATGGGTATTTAAATCTCTTATTAACATAGAAGTTGAAAGATATTTTACGGGCAATGGCATGACTCTCCCCGCACAAGGACTGACTGATTTCAATCCCCTCCGAATTATTTCATAGTTACTACTACCCACAAGTCGATACTGCGTCTGACTGTCAATTTAGAAAAGGGTCGTTAGTAAAATGCCCGCCGCCAATAATCTCTGTGATGACTGGTCATGTACTTTATACTATGGTTATACTATTCCCACTTCTGAATATGTTGGGAAATAGTCTGTGAGGTACTATATGTATTGCACTTTCATAGTCCTGGAGGATTTAAGGAACATTAAGTAATTGAAATAGTGTTGAAAATATTGCATAAGTTGTAATAACGTTTCACAATCGAAGTAAAACAAATAAATTCAAACTTAAATAGGCGTAGACAAATACCCCAGAACAAACAGACAGCAGAGAGAATCACATGTGCCAATCCTGTACACAGCATGGTTCGGCAATCTTTCCCTCCAAAGAGCCGCCTGTAATCATTGACGTAGATTGAATAGTTTTAGACATATCAGCATACAGTAAAATGGGTAAACACTTGCTTGTAGTAGACATAAAAATTACTATTTTATACCCTTAGAGAATCATAACATGTTTCGTACGATTTTCATTCATTTATCTTTTTCATGAAATAAAATGTTAAGAAATTTGCTTATTATCTACAGTATTTCAGCCTGCTAACTTCATATCCAAGGCATAGTAGCAACAAACAAGTTATTATTTCATTGAACAAACATATTCTTAATACTTACCGAGTCGCTTGTTCTTGCACATTACCTTGTGTTTGCGTATGTTAAGCAGTCTTCATATTGTTACCTTAAATAAAACACACACTGTGATTAACAAAGTACATTGTATTATTTAGTATCCAAAATAATTAATAAATATATTAAAAAATGAAAATTATTAATAGTATACAGCTCGAGAGAACTGTAAATTTGGAGAAAACTGTTTTAAAGTTGTTATAATTTGCAGTTCACTCCATTTGCATATGTTATAGAGTTGTTATTATTTGATGTTTATATGTATATGTCGATATATATACTTAAAGCCGAAATTTTGGCCCGATGAACTTAAACCGGAATATTTGAAGTAATTGAAAAGGACATGTATGTTGGTTTTGTTGGAAAGAACACTTTAAAACCAATAAGTGTGTGAATTTTTGAAGAAATTGTTTGGTTAGTTTTATCGAAAGTATTGTTTAAAGAAACTGACTGTGTTTTTGAAAGATTATCATGTTGTAATATCGGCACGTATTTCTTCATATTTGGACAGAACCTCAAACCTGTGTTAAAGGTAAGCTCTGTGATGAACAGAAAATCTCAAATTCGTTGTGTTCGAATTTGGGATAACCAATAATACAAATGGTACCATATAGACGTGTTCTTGCAATCCAGTGGTAAATTTACCATCGATCACGTGATCGGCGTTAGCCAAGCTCTGTTCAACATCAACATCCGCTAGACTAAGTATCATCGGATCAGCAAGGTAAGATTTGGTGTCAATTGCTTCCTGAGAAAACAGGTAATAACTCTGACGCTTTTTGTTTCAATGAATCAAACTAATAACATCTTTATACATTATTATCTTTTTCAATTTTGAAAAAAATAAACAACAACTGTAAATACTCTTTTTAATAAAATTGCACGTCGCAGTTGCACCTTACCATATTAATGTTTCAACTTTACATATATCTTTGTTTACGTTTATTTGAACAGTTTTGTATTCAATCGTTATAAACCACATTGAGAGTTTCTCTGATTGACTACTTTCAAAATAAACGTTTATAAACCTTTACAGTAAATATTGCGTCCAAATCTTCATATTCTACTTTAACAAGTGTTGCTGCTCTTCTGGCTATTTCTCTCGTATCGGCAAGCACAGCACCTATAGGCTGCCCTACATACAGCACCTGAAGTTACAGTGGCAAAACCAGTAAGTTATAATCTTTTAATACAATAAAAAATAAGATTACTGTAATAATTGGAATAAATTGTAACCATCTGTACCACATCTGTTGCAAAATACTGTTTTGTATAGTCAAAAAAACAGGCCTTTAATTGCTTTTGCCGCCGATATTTGAATTAGACCAGACCCGTAAAATAACGTCAAAGGTTTGATCTATCTATTCCCGAATTTATCCGAAAACATTCGGAAATCTGGCATCATCGACAAAAATACGGTTTATTTAATATTTGATTCATAACTTTTAAATAAATAAATATTCTTGATAAAACTCAACATAATGCCGTTTACAGTTAAACTGCAACTCATTGAGGGGATGAAATGTACAGAGATAGCAGATGTTTATTGTTTATTAATATTGTCAATTATTTTAATACTTCTGCAATGTATTGAAGATTATTTATGTGATATGTATGCAATCATTCCTGTCTTTCCCTGATAATTAATTTGAATATAAATGTTTGATATATTCTGTGATAATAAGAACACACATGAAATGTAATATCTTAAATGAACTACAAATAGTTAAGAGTTATCTTGTTGTTATTTTGATTATAAGTAATATATTGAGTAGCTCTTCCCTGTTACAAGCTATTATGGAAAATATTTTGAGACCTTGATATTATTTTTTTTATTCATAAGGACCCTATTGGCAATTCAATGGGTAATCCTGTAAAATATATATGTCTCAAATATATATTCCTAATTGTAACAGTAATATATTATAATTACTAATTCTGAAAAGTATGTAATACTGTGATTTAATATTTGTATTTTTGTGATATTTATCTGTGATAATTGTTTGTATCTCATGACATATATATTGACAAAAAGATCTATCTATATATGCTATATATGCATGATGGTTTCACGTCAAAATACGGTTGCGTTAAATCATGATTGAACTCAAAAACTGCAAATTCTTCACACGCTTTATTGTATTTTTGTAATTATTGGAGCATCTGATGGTTTTCATCGTGTTTTCTTTCTTTTAAAATAAAATAATGTGTTACTCTCCCAAACCTCCCTCGAGGAAAATAAGTCCTCTTCTGGTCTTTAATATCCAAATGCGTTTTGTCCAGGTATGTCCGTATGATCTATATACCCATGCACACCGTCTCCGCTGTCTTTACACTTTTAACTATGGCATGTGCTTTAGAGCTTAATACAAGACTAAGCGAAAGCTCGCCTTAAAATAAATAGGTCATTCAAATTGATGATGCATGTATAATCTCTATTGAGTAATAGGGCTTCGGGTGTTTAATCATTATAAGGGACTCTAAGTTTCATAAATATTTTATTTACCGAAACAAGTGTAAAATAATTTGCATTCGTTTACTCAAATACATTGTTATAATACTATCAACAATAAAGTACCGTTGTTTACATTAAGTAAGCTTTCGACCCCAAACCCAGTCCCCATATTTAATTCAGCCGTGAAACTCCAAAGGATTCCAACTTTTGACATCGATAGCTCTTACTTGGCCAAATTACTCGCAAAAACATAATAAATGCATTGTTTTGTTTGTTTCAATGAAATGCATATTTTTATTGTTCTTTTTAATTTGTACTTATCTTACGCTAGTTTGTTATAGCTGGCACATGTATTTCAACAGAAATGTAATTTAGGAAGTTGAAAGGCAGTGTCGTCAAGGAATGATTTTTAACACTTGTTCTTCACCTGTCAAATGTCGTAAACGCTGTTCAAAATATAAGCTATAATTAGTTAATTGCATTCAATTAATTATCTAAAAATGAGTATAAATCTATGTTACATAAAACAATATAAATGTTTTGCTTATCAACCCATTACACTCCTAGAATTAAGCAAATTAACTATGGGCAATAATCATACTATATTGTCCATAGCAGATCCTTAAATAACACTATCAAAAATATTTTCTTTTGTCCATACCATCTGACCTAGGAATATCGTTCACATATTGAGCGTCTCCAGAGACAGTGGCTTCTGATGAAACGTTTGGCACAGGTCGTCCTACAGCATCGTTTTCTGGTTACCCCTCGATACAGGGGTTGTACACTTCGGAACTAGATGAAGCTGACATGGATATGGGCTTCAGAAGATCTTTGTTGATTGAAGTCAATCCACCTTCCTTAATATCAGAAGATACAAACATTACAGTTGTGTTTACAGTGTGATTTTTAAGAGAAAATAATATAAGCAGATATTTCTTTTAGTATTCACACCATCGAATACAGTGACGGGAAGACGTCTCATTAAATGAACTTGTATCAATATAGTATATCCATTGAAATTAGTATTTAAATGAATCTTTGTGTCTTGTACCTGTATGTTAGATAGTGGCGTTAATACTTGTATCAATGTGCAACGAGCCGGGAATTAAAAGGTAAGATAGTTTGATGATGCGAAAATGACCTACCAATTATGCCCGAATAAAATGTGTAGAGCATCCTTGTTGTAAAATGTATAAAAAATCCCTGTTGCGACTGTTGTGTTGTGTTTATCTTCCTTTTCACTTGCCTCGGTTAGCTCACTTGATATGCTTGTCATGATTTCATTTAAAAGAGCCGTATTCCATAGCCTTTAATTATTTCAATGGACAAATCATAATTGGCATACGTTGATAAACATATTAAAGTGCAACGATTGATAGCTTTATATTGAATGCCTCGTATTTCATCAGATTGTATTTTATGAGAATGCATGACTTAATAATCCTTATTATTGTTATATAGAATATCGTTATCAACTGTGTCTATCAGAAGTTATAGAAATATGACGAACGTTGTTAACCTTCATTATTATACACGATAACAAGTATCATCTCCTAAACATGCCATTGTGCTATTTGATACATATACAAATACTTCTATTATATAACTTGAATATAAGAGTACAGTTTATTGATGTATTTTAATATACTTGAAATATTGCTTATATATATTGCTTGCGTTAACATTGAATATGTATTAAAATAAAATTTTAATGGAATGTTGACGTTTCTTTATCAAACACATTATGGTATCCATACATATGACAAAACAAATTATAGTATTCCTATCCATATCACAAAACAAATGATAATATTTCTATACAATTCATAAAACAAATTATGTAATTCCTATACATATGACAAAACAAATTATAGTATTTTATACATATCACCAAACAAGTTATAGTATTTCTATACAATTCATAAAACAAATAATTGTATTCCTATACATATGACAAAACAATTTATAGGATTCCTATACATATAACAAAAACAAATTATAGTATTCCTATACAATTCACAAAACAAATTATAGTTTCCCTATACATATCACAAAACAAATTAAAGTATTCCTATACACATCACATAATAATGTAACCTTTCTTTGGCAGCTTAGGAAGTTTTCCCGTCGCAATTATTTTTTCGCCGAAACCACCAAAATAAATTCTAAAACAGATTTTCTGGAAAATTATTGTCGACTAATAATATATAAATGCTATACAGATTTTGTAAAAGGGTATGCTTATTTGTTGATGCAATTAAGAAAACGTATATAGTCATGCATTTAAATAAAAAGGTAGTAATACATGTACCTCTTCTTTTATTAATTTACTATGTAAGTCACAGTAAACAGCATTTTGTTTGCATTAAATTACAAGCGTTTTGCACTCATTTTACTTATAACTTTACCATTTACTAGTCAAAGGAGGGCATGTGTTTTATTTATTTTCTTGTTTATGTATCTAAGTAAAAAGCGGTTTGCATGTGCTGGTATTTAATACAACTCACCAACTCACTGCCTACATATGTTTGTATGTGTTGGTAACTGCCTGCATATATTTGCATGTGCAGGTATTTAGTCCACCCTACGTCTTACATTACAAGTAGTTATAGCTGTAATCATATCAACTTTAGATATTAATTCGGTAAATGCTGTTGCCGTTTATACATTTACACAGTTAATACGAAACAAGTAGTACAACCATTGTATAGAAATTCGGATATACCTCAGACTGTCAACTGTGTTGTTTCCGTCCAGTATTTCAGACATGTCACTATTCGCTGTTGCCAGAGAAAATGTCGGTCCGAATGTTTAAAGAAATGACTGAACTGTGTCTTCAATGCATGTAATCACAATATTATTCACATAATCAAATTATCTTAATCTAACGTGTACATAACAAAAAGTATATAGTAAACCTGTTATAAGGAAAGCTGATAAGGCGTATTGACACATGCAAAATATTTCACGTTGAGCCACATACAGTTTTTAAAAAAACATCAAGATAGCTCATAAAAGCAATAATATAACGTCATATATACACAGAACATAACCATGACCAATAACGATGTGTATGCACAAACCGTAACGGATAATTGTTAAAGGGCACAGTCACATATATAAACCGAATACGCTATTGTGAAACTACATCATTCTAGTTATAATAAAATGCGTCTAATACAGGTGACACATTAATATTGAATATATTGTATTGTATAATGTATGTAACAGACGAATGTGCTATCATCTCTAATATGGTAGGTTCCATTTAAAAATACAATGATGTAGTTTCAAAATAGCGTATTCGGTTTATACCTTCCGCATAAACAGTAATAACAAAAACAATGATACATGCCAAGCCAAACAAGAGACTGAATAAGGATTAATGAAACGACAAAACGCGGATAACGTCACGAATGGCTGGACTATTTAATCCCTTTCCAGGGTATAATAGTAATAAAAATGAAGATATATTCCAGTATATATTTTGTTAAGAAAACCGATACTTAAAACTAAGTTGATACAACATAAGGTGTTGTTGTATTTTACCTGTTTACTAAACGGAATATTGATGTGTGTTATCACTTAATTATCGTCCCATTGTATAGAGTCTAAGGGTACTTCTCTCTTGCCATTAACTTAAATAAAAATAAAGATAATCAAAATATTATAAAAAAACATAAAACAAATGTACACAGAAGGAAGTTAATTCTTGCAATTATTCAAAATTAATTAGTACACTAGAAGTCATATTAGAATGCGGATTCATTCGATGTGCTACACTTGTTAAATACTTGATTCATGTTAAATGTATTCTTTAAACAACAATCTTATAAACATAAATATCAAATGATTATCATAAACTCAAGAATATAATGATATAATTTTTAAGAAGAAAAGATTCAGTTTGGTTGTTACAATGTTGTAACAACCAGATAAGTATGTGTTAGTAATCACCCATTTTAATTGTTTTGCTGTTATATCGCGCCATTGTTTTATTTTACTTGTTTATTCTTTATTTTCAATATTTACAGTACTTTTTTCATGTAAATGTTAGCTTTAAACATTGGAAAGTGTATGTCCATGTATGTAAATGGACCTTTGTACATTGATATATCATTACAGCACTATTGATTACCAAAACACCCGTCTGACATCAACACTACCGACGCTCCAAGGGCTGTCTAATTGGATCTGCCGGACATTATACTACCACTTAGCGTCTGTAAATCAAATGATCAACAGTTTACTGAAAGATACATTTTCATATTGTTCTTTATACACCTTATAACATATACATGTTTTATGCTAAATAACCATTGATTGACTGGACTTAAAGTAGCATAACCAGTATCTGAAGATATTTCTTTTTTAACAAAAGAAACAACTTATGAATGATAAACATTTTCGTGAATCCATACGACATGCAGTGCATTTATAACAGTTAATACCTCTCTCAAACGTGAAATAATTACCGTTAAAATCTAAATTTACTGATGACGGTAATTCTGATATTCGAAGTAAATGCTTCACAGGCGAAAATTATCGTAAATTTTCTGATTCAATCATGTATACTCGATCAATTACGTCATCATTCAGTATAAAAACTGTCGCTTGATATGTGCAAAGATTACAATTTATATATGGACAAATCAAAACTTTTTTCATTCTGTTTGAATCTAAAAGTGTTTTTTACATTAAAAGCCATTATAGAGCACTATATGAAAAGCTCTTTGTAGAACGTCTCAAAATAACTGTACCTGCGAAATACTGTATATCACAAAATGCAAATACACATATTATTTAGATGGAAAATTCATTGTTTCTAACAATTATCAATTACAAAATGTACGTGTGTTTAAAGATAAGTCGTTGTAAATCTAATTCATTAAATCTACAAATAATTATATAAAGAGGACAAAAAATACAACGAAAAACATTCTAAATGCAAATATTGCTAGTGACCGTCTATAAAACATATAAGGTAAGGCGAATTTTTCATTCTATATTGTTAGTAGCGAAAACGGATTATTGGATATGAATGTTATACACATGTAGATGGACGAAACATCCGTTAAGGAAATCGTATACTGATCAATAACAAAAAGGGTAAAAAATATATATAATAAAGTTATGCATATGCTATTATAAATCATTCTAACATACTGCAACATTCGTTATCTGGTCCACTCTGTATTGTTTCACCATATTGAGTAGGCAAGGAAAGTGTATTCGTTTACCATCTGGAAATAAATCAATATTAACATTGATTTGTGGTTGCGGTGAAGCATTTTGATGATCCATTTTTCTACTACTTGTAGATGCTAAGAGAAATATATTTTAACTAAAAAAAAAAAACAGACCTTGATTTATAAAAAAATCATTTCAGCTCGATCTCGATTGTAAAGTTAGCTCAGAGGGTTTTATACATGTAATACGACCACGGCAGAGCCAGTAATTATTCTATTGTATAAGAGAAGTAACCATGTCAAATCTGGGATAGATTCCATAACATCTGGCGTAATTTGTCAGCACCATATCCGCGACACATCCGCTTTGCTTAAAGATTCTTGGACAAAAGTTGTATTCTTTATCTTTGCAATCATTTAATATATATTTAGTTTTTTATGTCTAATGGCAACCCAACAACACAAGATCAATCGAAAAAGAAAAAAAAACAACAGAAAAACAAAACGATTGAATCGCACAAATACTCGAATAGCATAAATAAAAGAAACTTCTTCTAAAGCCAAGATTAACCATTAAATGCATACGAAGCATAAACTCATTTAGAACAGCAACACTCGAAAAAACGCGTGCTAAAGTAATGGAAATGTTATATACGTAATGTACATGTGGTAGGAAAAAGTAAAAAATACTTTAAGTGAATATTAGAATTTTTAGGACTTTCAAAATTGGCTAAAAACACTCTTTACCAGTACACCATGCCTATATGTATTCATTGACCCCGTCATGCAACATACATATCTATTTATAAATGCTGCCCAAACAACATATTGAAAAGGGGGTTCATATTTGGGCTTTGCGCCTAAATTTAACTAAAATAGATTTCCCGCTTAATATAGCATAATATTGCAAAACATATTTTGGAATGTTTTAAATAAGTCACGTGATTTCATTATGATTTCAATTTGATCCATCATACAGGTGGTTAATAGTAAACATTGTTTCATCTTAGAAAGACTCC
Source organism: Panopea generosa (assembly GCA_029582155.1). Lineage (NCBI taxonomy): Eukaryota > Metazoa > Mollusca > Bivalvia > Adapedonta > Hiatellidae > Panopea > Panopea generosa. The sequence goes on from CM055896.1 coordinate 59,801,008, forward strand.
GAATGACAATGTGAAGATCGTCAAGCAGTATTTAGTGCTGTCTATTTTTAAATTAGGGATTTCGTTTTAAGTTTACCAAACCGATTGAAACATTGATTTTGTAACGTCCCTATGGATTTTACTTAGTTATCATAATGGGACGCTTGTTATCCAGTTCACCTAAAACTTTGTCGACTAGAGATTTAAGATGTTCTCCCATTTCTGCAATAATGATCGCAGCTCCAAACACAATACCATTGTCAGTAATTGTAACAGATTTCATGGCCGGTATACTAGCACCATATATCAGCGTCTTTTGTGAATTAACGTCGTCTCTGGTACGTCGATGGACTGGTTGAAATGTAAGTGATGTTAAATATGTCTTGTTTTATCATAGCACAAACAAGTAATTATATAAATAGTTATTCATTATAGAAAAATATCCATCAACTGAAATTGCTTTTAAATTATACTATCAATATAATATTGTTTGTTAATGATAAAACAATACTAAATATGAAGGTACTAGTAAGTAAGTAAATAATATTCATTGAAGGAATAATTTTTTACTCAGAGTGCAATAACGCCTTTATGTATAAAACGTAAGATTTAGAATGCGTATATATTGTTACAAATCTGTAGCCGTTGTATTGCCAATGATTGACATGTGCGTCAGGAAAATTTATGTTTGAACTGAAGAAGCAGGTCAAGCGTTGTAGGGCGGAGCCATGTTCAAGACATGTGTAGGAAGTCCAGGTTAGTTTTGTGGTATTCATTGGGACGCTAAGTGTAATACAAAAAGTATCAGGTAATGTGTTATGTTTAACCTAACTGAAGGAGTAGGTCCAGCGTTGTAGTGCGGAATCATGTTCAAAATTTGTGTAGGAACTCAAGGTTAGTGTTGGTGTAATCATTGGGACGCTGAGGGTAATACAAAAAGTATCAGGTAATGTTTTATGATTAACCTAATTGAAGGAGCAGGTCCAGCGTTGTAGGGCGGAACCATGTACAGGACATGTGTCGGAACTACAGGTTAGTGTTGGTGTAATCATTGGGACGCTAAGTGTTATAAAAAAAGTATCAGGTAATGTGTTATGTTTAACCTAACTGAAGGAGCAGGTCCAGCGTTGTAGGGCGAAACCTGTACAAGACTTGTGTTGGAACTCAAGGTTAGTGTTGGTGCAATCATTGGAACGCTGAAAAGGGTACAAAAAGTATCAGGTAATGTGTTATGTTTAACCTAACTGAAGAAGAGGATCCAGCGTTGTAGGGCAGAAACATGTACAGGACTTGTGTAGGAACTCCAGGTTAGTGTTGGTGTAATCATTGGGTCGCTGAGTGTTATACAAAAAGTATCAGGCAATATGTTATGTTTAACCTAACTGAAGAAGCAGATCCAGCGTTGTAAGGCGGAACCATGTACAGGACTTGTGTAGGAACTTCTGGTTAGTGTTGGAGTAATCATTGGGACGCAGTGTGTTATACAAAAAGTATCACGTAATATGTTATGTTTAACCTAACTGAAGAAGCAGATCCAGCGTTGTAAGGCGGAACCATGTACAGGACATGTGTAGGAACTTCTGGTTAGTGTTGGAGTAATCATTGGGACGCAGTGTGTTATACAAAAAGTATCACGTAATATGTTATGTTTAACCAAACTGGAGAAGCAGATAAAGCGTTGTAGGGCGGAACCATGTACAGGACTTGTGTAGGAACTCCAGGTAAGTGTTGGTGTAATCATTGGGACGCTGAGTGTTATACAAAAAGTAACACGTAATGTGTTATGTTTAACTTAACTGAAGAAGCAGATCCAGCTTTGTAGGCCGGAACCATGTACAGGGCATGTGTAGGAACTCCAAGTTAGTTTTAAGATATTCATTTTGACGCTGAGGGTTATACAAAAAGTATCATATAATATGTTGTGTTTAACCTAACTGAAGGAGCAGGTCCAGCGTTGTAGAGCGGAACCATGTACAGGACTTGTGTAGGAACTCCAGGTGAGTTTTGGGTTATTCATTGGGACGCTGAGTGTTATACAAAAAGTATCAAGTAATGTGTTATGTTCATCCTCATTGAAGAAGAAGATCCAGCGTTGTGGAGCGGAAACATGTACAGGCCATGTCCAGGAACTCCAGGTTAGTTTTGGGGTATTCATTGGGACGCTGAATATTATACAAAAAGTTTCAGGTAATATGTTATGTTTAACCTAACTGAAGGAACAAGTCCAGCGTTGTAGTGCGGAACAATGTAAAGGACATTTGTAGGAACTCACTGTTAGTTTTGGGTTATTCATTGGGACGCTGAGTGTAATACAAAAAGTATCAGGTAATGTGTTATGTTTAACCTAACGTAAGAAGCAGGTCCAGCATTGTAGTGCGGAACCATATTCAGAACTTGTGTCGGAACTCCAGGTTAGTTTTGGGGTATTCATTGGGAAGCTGAGTGTAATACAAAAAGTATCAGGTAATATGTTATGTTTAAACTAACTGAAGGAGCAGGTCAAGCGTTGTAGTGCGGAACCATGTACATGACATGTGTAGGAACTCCAGGTTAGTTTTGGGGTATTCATTGGGACGCTGAATATTATACAAAAAGTTTCAGGTAATATGTTATGTTTAACCTAACTGAAGGAACAAGTCCAGCGTTGTAGTGCGGAACAATGTAAAGGACATTTGTAGGAACTCACTGTTAGTTTTGGGTTATTCATTGGGACGCTGAGTGTAATACAAAAAGTATCAGGTAATGTGTTATGTTTAACCTAACGTAAGAAGCAGGTCCAGCATTGTAGTGCGGAACCATATTCAGAACTTGTGTCGGAACTCAAGGTTAGTTTTGGGGTATTCATTGGGAAGCTGAGTGTAATACAAAAAGTATCAGGTTATTTGTTATGTTTACCAAAACTGAAGGAGCAGGTCCAGCGTTTTAGGGCGGAACCATGTACAGGACTTGTGTTAGAACTCCAGGTTAGTTTTGGGGTATTCATTGGGAAGATGAGTGTTATACAAAAATTATCAGGTAATGTGTTATGATTAACCTAACTGAAGGAGCAGGTCCAGCGTTGTAGGGCGGAACCATGTTCAGGACTTGTGTAGGAACTCAAGGTAAGTGTTGGAGTAATCATTGGGACGCTGAGTGTTATACAAAAAGTATTAGGTAATGTGTTATGTTTAGCCTAACTGAAGAAGCAGATCCAGCGTTGTAGGACGGAACCATGTACAGGACTTGTGTAAGAACTCCAGTTAAGTATTGGTGTAATCATTGGAACGCTGAGTGTTATACAAAAAGTATCAGGTAATGTGTTATGTTTAACTGAAGGAGCTTGTCCAGCGTTGTAGGCCGGAACCATGTACAGGACATGTGTAGGAACTCCAAGTTTGTTTTAAGATATTCATTTGGACGCTGATGGTTATACAAAAAGTATCAGGTAATGTGTTATGTTTAACCTAACTGAAGGAGCAAGCCCATCGTTGTAGTGCGGAACCATCTACAGGACATGTGTAGGAACTTATGGTTAGTGTTGGTGTAATCTGTAGGACACTGAGGGTTATGTTTAACCTAAATGAAGAAGCAGAACCAGCGTTCTAGTGCGAAACGATATGCAGGACATGTGTAGGAATTCCAGTTTAGTTTTTTTTGGGGTATTCATTGGGACGCTGAGTCTTATACAAAAATTATATGTTAAACCTAACTGAAGGAGCAGGTCAAGCGTTGTAGGGCGGGACCATGTACAGAAATTGTGTTGGAACTCAAGGCTAGTGTTGGTGTAATCATGGGGACGTTGAGTGTTATACAAAAAGTATCAGGTAATATGTTATGTTTAACCTAACTGATGAAGCAGATCCAGCGTTGTAGTGCGGAATCATGTTCAATAAATGTGTAGGAACGTTACGTTAGTGTTGGAGTAATCATTGGGACACTGAAGGTTATACAAAAATTATCAGGTAATATGTTATGTTTAACCTAACTGAAGAAGCAGATCGAGCATTGTAGGCCGGAAACATGTTCAGGATATGTGTATGAACTCAATGTTAGTTTTGGGGTATTCATTTGGAAGCTGAGTGTTATAAAAAATTATCAGATAATACGTTATGTTTAACCTAACTGAAGAAGAAGATGCAGCGTTGTAGGGCGGAACCATGTACACGACATGTGTAGGAACTCCAGGTTAGTGTTGGAGTAATCATTGGGACGCTGAGTGTTATACAAGATGTATCAGGTAATGTGTTATGTTTAACTTAACTGAAGAAGCAGATCCAGCGTTGTAGGGCGGAACCATGTTCAGTACATGTGTATGAACTCAATGTTAGTATCGGGGTATTCATTTGGAAGCTGAGTGTTATACATAAAATATCAGATAATACGTTATGTTTAACCTAACTGAAGAAGCAGATGCAGCGTTGTAGGGCGGAACCATGTTCAGGACTTGTGTAGGAACTCAATGTTAGTTTTGGGATATTCATTTGGAAGCTGAGTGTTATACAAAAAGAATCATATAATATGTTATGTTTAAACTAACTGAAGAAACAGATCCAGCGTTGTAGAGCGGAACCATGTACAGGACATGTGTAGGAACTCAAAATTATTTTTTTGGTATTCATTGGGAAGCTGAGTGTTATACAAAAAGTATCAGGTAATATGTTTAATCTAAATGAAGGAGCAGGTCTAGCGTTGTAGGGCGGAACCATGTACAGGACTTGTGTAGGAACTCAAGGTTAGTTTTGGGTTATTCGTTGGGAAGCTGAGTGTTATACAAAACATATATATGTTATGTTTAACCTAACTGAAGAAGCAGATCCAGCGTTGTAGGGCAGAACCATGTACAGGATATGTGTAAGAACTCCAGGTTAATTTTTGGGTATTCATTTGGAAGCTGATTGTTATACAACAAGTATCAGGTAATGTATTATGTTTAACATTACGGAAGAAGCAGGTCCAGCGTTGTGTTATACAAAAAGTATCAGGTAATATGTTATGTTTAACCTAACTGAAAAAGAACATCCAGAGTTGTAGTGCGGAACCATGTACAGGACTTGTGTAGGAAATCCAAGTTAGTTTTGAGGTATTCATTGGGACACTGAATGTTATACAAAAAGTATCAGGTAAAATGTTATGTTTAACCAAACGGAAAGAGCGGGTCCAGAGTTGTTGGGCGGAACCATGTTCAGGACTTGTGTAGGAACTCCAGGTTATTTTTTTGGTATTCATTGGGACGCTGAGTGTTATACAACAAGTATCAGGTAATGTATTATGTTACACATAACGGAAGAAGCAGTTCCAGCGTTTTAGGGCGGAACCATGTACAGGACATGTGCAGAAACTCCAGATTAGTTTTGGGGTATTGATTGGGACGCTGAGTGTTATACAAAAAGTATCAGGTAATTTGTTATGTTTAACCTAACTGAAGGAGCAAGCCCAATATTGTAGTGCGGAACCATGTACAGAACTTGTGTCGGAACTCCAGATTTGTTTTGGGGTATTCATTGGGAAGCTGAGCGTTATACAAAAAGTATCAGGTAATTTGTTATGTTTAACCTAACTGAAGGAGCAAGCCCAGAGTTGTAGTGCGGAACCATGTACATAACTTGTGTAGGAACTCCAGGTTAGTTTTGGGGTATTCATTGGGACCCTGAGTGTTTTAGAAAAAGTATCAGGTAATATGTTATGTTTAACCTAACTGAAAGAGCAGGTCCAGAGCTATAGGGCGAAACTATGTACAGGACTTCTGTCGGAACTAAAGGTTAGTGTTTGTGTAATCATGGGGACGCTGAGTGTCATACAAAAAGTATCAGGTAATACGTTATGTTTAACCTAAATGAAGAAGCAGATCCAGCGTTGTAGGGCAGAATCATGTACAGGACTTGTGTAGGAACTCCAGGTTAGTGTTGGTGTAATCATTGGGTCGCTGAGTGTTATACAAAAAGTATCAGGTAATATGTTATGTTTAACCTGACTGAAGAAGCAGATCCAGCGTTGTAGGGCGGAACCATGTACAGGACATGTGTAGGAACTCCAGGTTAGTGTTGGTGTAATCATTGGGTCGCTGAGTGTTATACAAAAATTATCAGGTTATATGTTATGTTTAACCTAACTGAAGAAGCAGATCAGCGTTGTAGGGCGGAACCATGTACAGGACATGTGTAGGAACTCAAGGTTAGTGTTGGAGTAATCATTGGGACGCTGTGTGTTATACAAAAAATTATCAGGTAATATGTTATGTTTAACGTAACTGAAGAAGCAGATCCAGCGTTGTAGGGCGGAACCATGTTCAGGACTTGTGTAGGAACTCAAGGTTAAAGTTGGTATAATCATTGGGATGCTGAGAGTTATTCAAAATGTATCATGTAATGTGTTATGTTTAACATATCTGATGAAGAAGATTAAGCGTTGTAGGGCGTAACCATGTACAGGACTTGTGTAGGAACTCCAGTTAAGTATTGGTGTAATCATTGGAACGCTGAATGTTATACAAAAAGTATCAGGTAATGTGGTAATGTGTTATGTTTAACTTAAGGAGCTTGTCCAGCGTTGTAGGCCGGAACCATGTACAGGACATGTGTAGGAACTCCAAGTTTGTTTTGAGATATTCATTTGGACGCTGATGGTTATACATAAAGTATCAGGTATTGTGTTATGTTTAACCTAACTGAAGGGGCAAGCCCATCGTTGTAGTGCGGAACCATCTACAGGACATGTGTAGGAACTTATGGTTAGTGTTGGTGTAATCTGTAGGTCACTGAGGGTTATACAATAAGTATCATATAATGTGTTATGTTTAACCTAACTGAAGAAGCAGATCCAGCGTTCTAGTGCGAAACCATATGCAGGACATGTGTAGGAATTCCAGTTTAGATTTGGGGTATTCATTAGGACGCTGAGTGTTATACAAAAATTATATGTTAAACCTAACTGAAGGAGCAGGTCAAGCGTTGTAGGGCGGGACCATGTACAGGAATTGTGTTGGAACTCAAGTCTAGTGTTGGTGTAATCATGGGGACGTTGAGTATTATACAAAAAGTATCAGGTAATATGTTATGTTTAACATAACTGATGAAGCAGATCCAGCGTTGTAGTGCGGAATCATGTTCAATAAATGTGTAGGAACGTTACGTTAGTGTTGGAGTAATCATTGGGACACTGAAGGTTATACAAAAAGTATCAGGTAATATGTTATGTTTAACCGTACTGAAGAAGCAGGTCCAGCGTTGTAGGACGGAACCATGTACAGGACTTATGTAGGAACTCCAGGTTAGTTTTGGGGTATTCATTGGGACGCTGAGTGTTATACAAAAAATATCAGGTAATGTGTTATGTTTAACCTAACTGAAGAAGCATATCCAGCGTTGTAGGGCGGAACCATGTACAGGACTTGTGTAGGAACTCCAGTTAAGTATTGGTTTAATCACTGTAACGCTGAGTGTTCTACAAAAAGTATCAGGTAATGTGTTATGTTTAACTGAAGGAGCTTGTCCAGCGTTGTAGGCCGGAACCATGTTGTGTATGAACTCAATGTTAGTTTTGGGGTATTCATTTGGAAGCTGAGTGTTATACAAAAATTATCAGATAATACGTTATTTTTAACCTAACTGAAGAAGCACGTGCAGCGTTGTAGGGCGGAACCATGTTCAGGACTTGTGTAGGAACTCAATGTTAGTTTTGGGGTATTCATTTGGAAGCTGAGTGTTATACAAAAAGAATCAGATAATATGTTATGTTTAAACTAACTGAAGAAGCAGATCCAGCGTTGTAGAGCGGAATCATGTACAGGACATGTATAGGAACTCAAAATTAGTTTTTTTGGTATTCATTGGGAAGCTGAGTGTTATACAAAAAGTATCAGGTAATATGTTTAATCTAAATGAAGGAGCAGGTCTAGCGTTGTAGGGCGGAACCATGTACAGGACATGTGTAGGAACTCAAGGTTAGTTTTGGATTATTCGTTGGGAAGCTGAGTGTTATTCAAAAAGTATCAGGTAATATGTTATGTTTAACCTAACTGAAGAAGCAGATCCAGCGTTGTAGGGCAGAACCATGTACAGGATATGTGTAGGAAATCCAGGTTAAATTTTAATTATTCACTTGGAAGCTGAGTGTTATACAAAAAGTATCAAGTACTATGTTATGTTTAACCTAACTGAAAAAGAACATCCAGAGTTGTAGTGCGGAACCATGTACAGGAACTGTGTAGGAACTCCAAGTTAGTTTTGAGGTATTCATTGGGACACTGAATGTTATACAAAAAGTATCAGGTAATATGTTATGTTTAACGAAACGGAAGGAGCGGGTCCAGAGTTGTTGGGAGGAACCATGTTCAGGACTTGTGTAGGAACTCCAGGTTATTTTTGGGGTATTCATTGGGACGCTGAGTGTTATACAAAAAGTATCAGGTAATGTATTATGTTTAACATAACGGATGAAGCAGGTCCAGCGTTGTAGGGCGGAACCATGTACAGGACATGTGCAGGAACTCCAAGTCAGTTTTGGGGTATTCATTAGGACGCTGAGTGTTATACAAAAAGTATCAGGTAATGTGTTATGTTAAACTTAACTGAAGGAGCAAGCCCAGTATTGTAGTGCGAAACCATGTACATAACTTGTGTAGGAACTCCAGGTTAGTTTTGGGGTAATTATTGGGAAGCTGAGCGTTATACAAAAAGTATCAGGTAATGTGTTATGTTTAACCTAACTGAAGGAGCAAGCCCAGAATTGTAGTGCGGAATCATGTACATAACTTGTGTAGGAACTCCAGGTTAGTTTTGGGGTATTCATTGGGACTCTGAGTGTTTTAGAAAAAAGTATCAGGTAATATGTTATGTTTAACCTAACTGAAAGAGCAGGTCCAGAGTTATAGGGCGACACTATGTACAGGACTTGTGTCGGAACTGAAGGTTAGTGTTTGTGTAATCGTGGGGACGCTGAGTGTCATACCAAAAGTATCAGGTAATATGTTATGTTTAACCTAACTGAAGAAGCAGATCCAGCGTTGTAGGGCAGAATAATGTATAGGACATGTGTAGGAACTCCAGGTTAGTGTTGGTGTAATCATTGGGTCGCTGAGTGTTATACAAAAAGTATCAGGTAATATGTTATGTTTAACCTAACTGAAGAAGCAGATCCAGCGTTGTAGGGCGGAACCATGTACAGGACATGTGTAGGAACTTCAGGTTAGTGTTGGTGTAATCATTGGGTCGCTGAGTGTTATACAAAAATTATCAGGTAATATGTTATGTTTAACCGAACTGAAGAAGCACTTCCAGCGTTGTAGGGCGGAACCATGTACAGGACATGTGTAGGAACTCCAGGTTAGTGTTGGAGTAATCATTAGGACGCTGTGTGTTATACAAAAAATTATCAGGTAATATGTTATGTTTAACCTGACTGATGAAGCAGATCCAGCGTTGTAAGGCGGAACCATGTTCAGGACTTGTGTAATAACTCAAGGTTAAAGTTGGTATAATCATTTGGATGCTGAGAGTTATTCAAAATGTATCATGTAATGTGTTATGTTTAACATATCAGAAGAAGACGATTAAGCGTTGTAGGGCGTAACCATGTACAGGACTTGTGTAGGAACTCCAGTTAAGTATTGGTGTAATCATTGGTACGCTGAATGTTATACAAAAAGTATCAGGTAATGTGGTAATGTGTTATGTTTAACTGAAGGAGCTTGTCCAGCGTTGTAGGCCGGAACCATGTACAGGACATGTGTAGGAACTCCAAGTTTGTTTTGAGATATTCATTTGGACGCTGATGGTTATACATAAAGTATCAGGTATTGTGTTATGTTTAACCTAACTGAAGGAGCAAGCCCATCGTTGTAGTGCGGAACCATCTACAGGACATGTGTAGGAACTTATGGTTAGTGTTGGTGTAATCTGTAGGACACTGAGGGTTATACAATAAGTATCATATAATGTGTTATGTTTTACCTAACTGAAGAAGCAGATCCAGCGTTCTAGTGCGAAACCATATGCAGGACATGTGTAGGAATTCCAGTTTAGTTTTGGGGTATTCATTAGGACGCTGAGTGTTATACAAAAAATATATGTTAAACCTAACTGAAGGAGCAGGCCAAGCGTTGTAGGGCGGGACCATGTACAGGAATTGTGTTGGAACTCAGTGTTGGTGTAATCATGGGGACGTTGAGTATTATACAAAAAGTATCAGGTAATATGTTATGTTTAACATAACTGATGAAGCAGATCCAGCGTTGTAGTGCGGAATCATGTTCAATAAATGTGTAGGAACGTTACGTTAGTGTTGGAGTAATCATTGGGACACTGAAGGTTATACAAAAAGTATCAGGTAATATGTTATGTTTAACCTTACAAAAGGAGCAGGTCCAGCGTTGTAGGACGGAACCATGTAAAGGACTTATGTAGGAACTCCAGGTTAGTTTTGGGGTATTCATTGGGACGCTGAGTGTTATACAAAAATTATCAGGTAATGTGTTATGTTTAACCTAATTGAAGAAGCATATCCAGCGTTGTAGGGCGGAACAATGTACAGGACTTGTGTAGGAACTCCAGTTAAGTATTGGTTTAATCACTGGAACGCTGAATGTTCTACAAAAAGTATCAGGTAATGTGTTATGTTTAACTGAAGGAGCTTGTCCAGCGTTGTAGGCCGGAACCATGTTGTGTATGAACTCAATGTTAGTTTTGGGGTATTCATTTGGAAGCTGAGTGTTATACAAAAAGAATCAGATAATACGTTATTTTTAACCTAACTGAAGAAGCACATGCAGCGTTGTAGGGCGGAACCATGTTCAGGACTTGTGTAGGAACTCAATGTTAGTTTTGGGGTATTCATTTGGAAGCTGAGTGTTATACAAAAAGAATCAGATAATATGTTATGTTTAAACCTACTGAAGAAGCAGATCCAGCGTTGTAGAGCGGAACCATGTACAGGACATGTGTAGGAACTCAAAATTATTTTTTTGGTATTCATTGGGAAGCTGAGTGTTATACAAAAAGTATCAGGTAATATGTTTAATCTAAATGAAGGAGCAGGTCTAGCGTTGTAGGGCGAAACCATGTACAGGACATGTGTAGGAACTCAAGGTTAGTTTTGGGTTATTCGTTGGGAAGCTGAGTGTTATTCAAAAAGTATCAGGTAATATGTTATGTTTAACCTAACTGAAGAAGCAGATCCAGCGTTGTAGGGCAGAACCATGTACAGGATATGTGTAGGAAATCCAGGTTAATTTTTGGGTATTCACTGGGAAGCTGAGTGTTATACAAAAAGTATCAGGTACTATGTTATGTTTAACCTAACTGAAAAAGAACATCCAGAGTTGTAGTGCGGAACCATGTACAGGAATTGTTTAGGAACACCAAGTTAGTTTTGAGGTATTCATTGGGACACTGAATGTTATACAAAAAGTATCAGGTAATATATTATGTTTAACCAAACGGAAGGAGCGGGTCCGGAGTTGTTGGGAGGAACCATGTTCAGGACTTGTGTAGGAACTCCAGGTTATTTTTGGGGTATTCACTGGGACGCTGAGTGTTATACAAAAAGTATCAGGTAATGTATTATGTTTAACATAACGGAAGAAGCAGGTCCAGCGTTGTAGGGTGGAACCATGTACAGGACATGTGCAGGAACTCCAAGTTAGTTTTGGGGTATTCATTAGGACGCTGAGTGTTATACAAATAGTATCAGGTAATGTGTTATGTTTAACTTAACTGAAGGAGCAAGCCCAGTATTGTAGTGCGGAACCATGTACAGAACTTGTGTCGGAACACTAGGTTTGTTTTGGGGTAATTATTGGGAAGCTGAGCGTTATACAAAAAGTATCAGGTAATGTGTTATGTTTAACCTATTTGAAGGAGCAAGCCCAGAGTTGTAGTGCGGAACCATGTACATAACTTGTGTAGGAACTCCAGGTTAGTTTTGGGGTATTCATTGGGACTCTGAGTGTTTTAGAAAAAGTATCAGGTAATATGTTATGTTTAACCTAACTGAAAGAGCAGGTCCAGAGTTATAGGGCGAAACTATGTACAGGACTTGTGTCGGATCTCAAGGTTAGTGTTTGTGTTATCATGGGGACGCTGAGTATCATACCAAAAGTATCAGGTAATATGTTATGTTTAACCTAAATGAAGAAGCAGATCCAGCGTTGTAGGGCAGAATCATGTACAGGACTTGTGTAGGAACTCCAGGTTAGTGTTGGTGTAATCATTGGGTCGCTGAGTGTTATACAAAAGTATCAGGTAATATGTTATGTTTAACCTAACTGAAGAAGCAGATCAAGCGTTGTAGGGCGGAACCATGTACAGGACATGTGTAGGAACTCCAGGTTAGTGTTGGTGTAATCATTGGGTCGCTGAGTGTTATACAAAAATTATCAGGTAATATGTTATGTTTAACCGAACTGAAGAAGCACTTCCAGCGTTGTAGGGCGGAACCATGTACAGGACATGTGTAGGAACTCCAGGTTAGTGTTGGAGTAATCATTGGGACGCTGTCTGTTATACAAAAAATTATCAGGTAATATGTTATGTTTAACCTAACTGATGAAGCAGATCCAGCGTTGTAGGGCGGAACCATGTACACGACATGTGTTGGAACTCCAGGTTATTTTTTTTTGGGTATTCATTGGGACGCTGAGTGTTATACAAAAAGTATCAGGTTATGTGTTATCTTTAACCTAACTGAAGGAGCAGTTCCAGCGTTGTAGGGTAGAACCATGTACACGACATGTGTTGGAACTCCAGGTTATTTTTTTTGGTATTCATTGGAAGCTGAGTGTTATACAAAAAGTATCACGTAATGTGTTATGTTTAATGTAACTGAAGAAGCAGATCCAGCGTTGTAGGGCGGAACCATGTACAGGACGTGTGTAGGAACTCCAGGTTAGTGTTGGAGTAATCATTGGGACGCTGAGTGTTATACAAAAAAGTATCAGGTAATATGTTATGTTTAACCCAACTGATGAAGCAGATCCAGCGTTGTAGGGCGGAACCATGTTCAGGACTTGTGTAGGAACTCAAGGTTAAAGTTGGTATAATCATTTGGATGCTGAGAGTTATTCAAAATTTATCATGTAATGTGTTATGTTTAACATATCTGAAGAAGCAGATTAAGCGTTGTAGGGCGTAACCATGTACAGGACTTGTGTAGGAACTCCAGTTAAGTATTGGTGTAATCATTGGAACGCTGAGTGTTATACAAAAAGTATCAGGTAATGTGATAAGGTTTATGTTTAACTGAAGGAGCTTGTCCAGCGTTGTAGGCCGGAACCATGTACAGGACATGTGTAGGAACTCCAAGTTTGTTTTAAGATATTCATTTTGACGCTGATGGTTATACATAAAGTATCAGGTATTGTGTTATGTTTAACCTAACTGAAGGAGCAAGCCCATCGTTGTAGTGCGGAACCATCTACAGGACATGTGTAGGAACTTATGGTTAGTGTTGGTGTAATCTGTAGGACACTGAGGGTTATACAATAAGTATCATATAATGTGTTATGTTTAACCAAACTGAAGAAGCAGATCCAGCGTTCTAGTGCGAAACCATATGCAGGACATGTGTAGGAATTCCAGTTTAGTTTTGGGGTATTCATTGGGACGCTGAGTGTTATACAAAAATTATATGTTAAACCTAACTGAAAGAGCAGGTCAAGCGTTGTAGGGCGGGACCATGTACAGGAATTGTGTTGGAACTCAAGGCTAGTGTTGGTGTAATCATGGGGACGTTGAGTATTATACAAAAGTATCAGGTAATATGTTATGTTTAACCTAACTAATGAAGCAGATCCAGCGTTGTAGTGCGGAATCATGTTCAATAAATGTGTAGGAACGTTACGTTAGTGTTGGAGTAATCATTGGGACACTGAAGGTTATACAAAAAGTATCAGGTAATATGTTATGTTTAACCGTACTGAAGGAGCATATTCAGCGTTGTAGGGCGGAACCATGTACAGGACTTATGTAGGAACTCCAGGTTAGTTCTGGGGTATTCATTGGGACGCTGAGTGTTATACAAAAAGTATCAGGTAATGTGTTATGTGTAACTTAACTGGAGAAGCAGATCCAGCGTTGAAGTGCGGAACTATGTTCAGGACTTGTGTAGGAATCCCAGGTTATTTTTTTGGGGTATTCATTGGGACGCTGAGTGTTATACAAAAAGTATCAGGTTATGTGTTATCTTTAACCTAACTGAAGGAGCAGGTCCAGCGTTGTAGGGTAGAACCATGTACACGACATGTGTTGGAACTCCAGGTTATTTTTTTTTTGGTATTCATTGGAAGCTGAGTGTTATACAAAATGTATCACGTAATGTGTTATGTTTAATGTAACTGAAGAAGCAGATCCAGCGTTGTAGTGCAGAACCTTATACAGGAAAAGTGTAGGAACTCCAGTTTAATTTTGGGGTATCCTTTGGGACGCTGAGCGATATACAAAAAGTATCAGGTAATATGTTATGTTTAACCTATTGATTTACAAATCTTGCAGAGTCAACGTATACAGTACAACACACATTACATTACAAGTTGCACATTTATAATAACATTTGCATATTGTAGATTTTTCTTTCCAGAAAATCTGTGCAAATTTACTGTAGACCATGGGTCTCAACAAGTCGCTTCTGTCAATGAATGTATGAGCTTGTCATAGAACGAACGTTCAACTATGGTTTATATTCCAGGTCAATAAAATATTAAAAGTACGATTCTGACCATTTAAGTATTTATATAATTAAATACTGCAATTCTTCGCAGCAACTTCATATCTTGTTTAATCATTTTTATAGAATAATAGTTCTAAATCAATAAGGTTTTGAATAAACTGATTTCTGGGTAAAAAGGTTTAATAATTTAATTTATTATTCAAAATGTTCTCAGTATTGAACACAGTGCTATACGTATAAAGATGTCTATTTGAACAGCAGTCGCTGAGGTCATTGGTTCGGCTCAGCAACTTTTAGGAGACAGTTCACCTGTTGACTTGCGGAAGGACAGCGGTTTCACTGCGTGTTCTCACCGTAATACACATCACACATGAATAGAATTTCAGCGCCGCCATTATATTCAAAACGTAAATGTTTGTGTCTGATATAACTGTTCAATGCAGGTACATCTGCAGTTACCTGCAATGTATTGTAGCCCGTGTATTAACACCAATTAAGCGACACGAACAAAATAAATTGAAATTTTTCGTTTTAATTTTCATCGTCATCAAAATAAAATGTGGTATTTACCTGTACAGCATGTAGTCCAGTGTTTGGGTACCCGACCCCTTCTACCGTTGTGACAGCTAGCCGGTGGACGGCACATATCGGAAATAAGCACGCATTAATCGTGTAATGTATACACAATATAGGCGACACAAGGACATCACAGCTATGGGCACAAACAACACAGTTTGCAAATACTATTTTATGACAATTCAAAGATTCTACATAATAAGTCGTAATGGTTTCAGTTATTGATATCGTTATAAACAATGCAATAGGTGATTTATCAAAGACGATAATGTCAACATATTGAGCAGTCTGTAAATATAAATGGTCATTATGTTAACTAAATTACGTTGATACGTTGCTTAGAGGCTAGAAGCACTATAAAAATTTATATATATATTTAATATAAACATCATGTTAAATTCACAATTGTCTACTACCATACAAAATAAATTAAGATGTATTTATACATAAAATATAGTTTTTTCGTAATGATACAATATGCGCTTGTTGATGACGTCATATTTGGAGACGATTACTGTGCAGGAGCCACACCCTCCATGACCACACCCTTTTTTGTGCCTGGAAGCAATACTAGTAACACATTGTTAAGGAACGATCGCACATTATGGAAATTTAACATAACCTTTCAATCTTATTAAATCATATATTTGAAGAACTAGTATTATCGACTTCAATTAATCAACGCAAAAAGTCACATATATTTGATATAATTGCACAAATATTGTTAATACTTACCTCACATTGGTTTCAGTTTAAGTGTAATAGCATATATAATTTATAACATGTATGTGGATTTTCCTATCATGAGTATAATTATGTTCATATAAAGGTTAGCTTTTTTGGCAATAATAAGCATAACTAATTAATCAACTTACAAGTAATTAATTTCAAGTATATGAATATCGATGGTATGTGTTTCTCGTTAATAAGAAAGAATATGAAATTCTTTGCTTAAGTTGCATTTGTATGAATACTTTTATGAGACTTGACGATCCTCTGTGGTCGAGTAGTCTTAATGTACACTTCCATTTGAACGGTTCGGCACTGGGTTGGAGCTTAGTTCAGTAAAAGCAGTTGAAACAATTTATGAAAGTTTACCAGTAAGAAAAGGTAGTGACGCTACTCGGATTTATATATCCGTGTGCGGTATTGAAAAAGGCATGAACCCAATTAAAATTATTAAATAAGTGACTACATTTATTAACCTATAAAATATATATTTATGCACATGTGTACCAATCTCAGTCATTTGTGAGCGATGCGGGGTAATGCTGTAAAAATAAATGAGCCTATTTCATAGAAAAGAGAAACAGTTTCAAAATTGCATGAAATGTATTGTTATAACTTTTTCCATATCGAAAAAAAAATGTTATACAAATTTAATCTGAAAGATACACTTCCTTCGCAGGTACTATAAAAGTGTTGCTTCTGGGTCCAGACTAGGATCTTGAACCTTCAGAAAATACAAATTAAAGATGACGTAACAGTAAACACAAACATGCACCTACGCTAGAGCTGGCACGCACATATTACACAAACAAAAATTGAAGGGTGTTACCAAATGATTGTAGAATTTTACTATATTATGTAACTTCTGTGTGTAACACTTATTGGATATCCAACGTATATTTTATCTAATGGTTATAGTATTTTTACAGATTTGGTACAGGTATCTTATGTTTAGGTATGATTTATAGATGTGATTCTTGTATCTAATGTTAATAGTATTTTTAACAGATATGGTACATGCATCTAATGTTTATAGTATTTTAACGGATGTTGTACATGTATCTAATGTTTATAGTATTTTAACAGATGTGGTACTTGTATCTAATGTTTATAGTATGTTTAACAGATATGGTACTTGTATCTGATGTGTAAAGTATGTTTAACGGATGTGGCACTTGTATCTAATGTTTATAGTATTGTTAACAGATGTGGTTAATGTATATGATGCTTATAGTATTTTAACAGATGTGTACTTGTAACTTATATTTATATTATTTCTATCGGCTGTGGTACCTGTATCTAATTTTTTAAGTATTTTTAACAGATGTGGTACCTGTATCTAATGTTTATAGTATTTTTAACAGATGTGGTACCTGTATCTAATGTTTAAAGTATTTTTAACATATATGGTACATACATCTAATGTTTATAGTATTTTAACAGATGTGGTACCTGTATCTAATGTTTATAGTATTTTAACAGATATGGTACAAACATCTAATGTTTATAGTATTTTACCAGATATGGTACCTGTATCTAATAATAATAGTATTTTAACAGATATGGTACATACCAATAATGTTTATAGAATGTTTAACAGATGTGGTACTTGTATTTAATGTTCATAGTATTTTTAACGGATGTAGTACTTGTA
This sequence comes from Panopea generosa, assembly GCA_029582155.1. Taxonomy (NCBI): domain Eukaryota; kingdom Metazoa; phylum Mollusca; class Bivalvia; order Adapedonta; family Hiatellidae; genus Panopea; species Panopea generosa. The sequence goes on from CM055896.1 coordinate 59,818,583, forward strand.
TCTAATGTTTAAAGTATTTTTAACGGATGTAGTACTTGTATCTAATGTTTATAGTATTTTTAACGGATGTGGTACTTGTATCTAATGTTTATAGTATTTTTAACGGATGTGGTACTTGTATCTAATGTTTATAGTATATGTGACGGATATTGTACCTGTATCTAATGTTTATAGTATTGTTTACAAATATGGTACATGTATCTGATGCTTATAGTATTTTAAACAGATGTGGTATTTGTATTTAACGGTTATAGTATTTTTTAACAGATGTGGTACTTGTTTATAACGGTAATGGTGCGTAAAAACTCGTACCTAATGGACCTGGTACTTATGTCTAACGTATATGTTGGACCAAACGCTATATCGAACGTACCTAATGGACCTGGTACTTGTGTCTAACGTATATAATGGACCAAATGCTATATCGAACGTACCTAATGGACCTGGTACTTGTGTCTAACGTATATGTTGGACCAAATGCTATATCGAACGTACCTAATGGACCTGGTACTTGTGTCTAACGTATATGTTGGACCAAATTCTATATCGGACGTACTTAATGGATACAGTGCTCGTATCTAACGTATATGTTGGACCAAATGCTATATCGAACGTACCTAATGGATACAGTGCTCGTATCTAACGTATCAAGATGTTTGTATATTTAACCCTCAGGTACTAATAAGCAGTAAAACAAAATAAACTTGAATCACCAAATGGGTTGTAAACTTAACGTTAACAATTAAAAAATAAATATCATGATATACTTAGATAAACAATACAAATATGTGTCATTTAAGACTTGATTAAAGTTATGTATGTCAACTTAATTTTCATCGCTTAAATTTTAATACAATGGATAGAGAGACGGTAATAAATGAACGCATTATTATTTATAATTGTTAAAAAAGAAACTGCTAAATGTTGAGAAATAAATGGATTACTGCTTATTACTAAAACTATCATGGAACTGATAAATAGTCAAGCAAAATGTAATATTATTATATTTTGTCAATGAGTAAATAATTATTAATCTGAGTTTACATATATTATATATATATATATATATGTAGCTGTTTCTATGCATGTGTGATATCTACGATCCACGAGTCAGCTGCGGATAGTACCGTCGTGTAACCCACGTATTCGTCATATGGACGACTTGACGATTCAGACGTCTAGTGCAGTCACGCCAGAGGTTGCAGGATCGATCCCCAGCTTGACCCGATGCCTCTCATGAAAACAACACTCAGTACTGATTCTACCCAGGAAGCGGACTCGAGAGAGATTCATATAAGCTCTGGGCTTTCGTTGAAATCGAGCTAAAATAAATTAGTACAAACTAATCTCTAGGTGACACACGGCAAAACTGACAAAAATCTCAGGAAGGATAGACCTGTGGATGCAACCACCGATATAAGGGACGGTTGGACGTAAATCTTGAAATCCGGAAGCAGAAATAGTATAAGTAAAAATGTGTAATTTATGCGTGTGGCGATCTTTTCGATATTAGATGAACGCGACCATCAGTTTAACTGAAATATAAAACAGGGGACAACGTGTTACTGTAATACGTTTTAAGTTTTGCAAGACCATAAGTAAACTGATATTGTTTTTTTGTTGTTTGTTAAGTAAATTTGTGTATACTGCATAGATGTTTTTCGTAATTTTATTTATGTAAATATAAAATTGTAGATTCATTTTGAGTAAATATTGTATTCTGCCCTAGTGAGTTGTCGACCTTGGTCATTTTGTCATAAGCCACTGCTTCTTATCTGGTTTAAAAGTATGACATAACCATGTACATTTTACCGTACATTCCGCTGATTTGCATGTAATTAATAACAATCGTATCTTTTAAATCATGATGAAATAAAGGGCATAAATCTATATACTTTGAAGTATTTTCCATAATTTAATATAACAAAAAATGATAACACGGTATAATTTCCATGATCAGGCGATGCACTGTCCGTCAATCAATATAATTGCTCTTTTAAACATAGATTGTTAGACTATGGATTCAATAACAATGCGAAAACATGGATAAAATATACGAAAAACTAAGAAATGATCATTTATAACTAAAGTGTAATGGTTCATTGATATTCTCGTGTTTTATATGTGGCGTTAATCATAACGTGGTTTGATGACATTCCTTTTTGCTCATCACTCGACTTCGTCTCTGCGAGGAGTGCCATTAAACCATGGTAAAGTTTACGCTACACACACAAACACGAGAATATTGATTATGATATACGGTGTATCTATTACATTACTCTCACTATAAACTTCTCTGCCTGCAAATACTAACGAATTACGCATTTAAATAATGAAATACCAAACCGACTGTTCGTGACGTACATTTTCTTGGAACCGTTCGGGTCCGATATTTAAGTTTAAAAATTGAAAATATACTGAAAGAATAACGAACCACAGATTGAATTTCAGGGCCACATTATCAGACTATTGTTAACGATATTAATAGTTTCGGAACATATATGTAAGGTATTTCATTAACTTTGTCAATATGATCATTATAATTGACAAAATAATTAATAAAATATGTTTCACAAATATATATATTAAACATGTGAATATCACTTACATGGTTTGATAATGTGGATGTGAAATTCAACCGGCGTTTCTTTAACCTTTTTGCAAAATATTAATAGAATAAAAATTCGTAAGGAGCTGCATGTAAATAACACAATAAACCAAGTGTATAAATTTTGTTATTGTTTACTAAAATGTGAAAATCACCTACATCAATTTTAGTTGCGGTTTGATAAGCCGGTTAAAATGACAGGTGATTGTTGCAAACCAATGTTATAATTTAATTAATGGAGATATGTCAATGAAGTTTAAAGATAACCTGAGAATAAAGGATGCACAGTGTGTTTGCTTTAATTACATAAATATGTTTAATTTCTATAATGTACACAATTACTATTATACAAATCAAATACCATTATATGCTGACAGGGAAGATAGCTGTTCGATCAAAAGTAAAATGCCTATTCCTATAACGCAAGTCAAGTAGTGATATATAAAACCTGTAGTGGAACAGAGACGCTGAATTGTACTATTTACCTGTATTGTCCAAATGGACGACTGAATCGCGCTGACAAAAGGTATATAATACTCACTAAGCTACTGACAATGTACTGAAATCCTTGTAAGTAAAAATCTTATTTAGTAAATGTCAGCGTTTATAAGTATCGATTCAGTCTTTAAGGACTTATATTGTCACTTTCAGCACTTTTAAAAGCTCCTAGTGTAATATGAAATATTTTACATTTTTGTTTATCAACAACTAGTCAGACTTCAATTTTAACATATGCATTGATATTGAATAAACTCATTAAAAGATATCATCTTATTCTTCCATTATTGTCCTAGCTTTTGTGTGTGAAGTCATAAGCTAAAACCTCTATTAACCGGAAACCTCTCTAAACCAAACTTTTTGTTTCGTTCACAGGTTGTCCTGTTTATAGAGATTATACTGTACTTGGAAACATGAATGCCACTCTCAAATACGTACACTCAAAGTAGTCAACAGTGTTACTACAATCATGTTTTTTGAAGGAAAAATCAGAATCAATTAGGCGTAACGCTTCCTATAGGTATATCACGGCGGATTAAACCAGTTGAGTTATGTATAACAGTTGCGCAATATACAGGTAGCAGACGGCATCGTTTGTATAGGTGTATACAGCTTTGAGGTCAATCAGGCGGAACAAGAGGTAGTGACGACAACATTAATTTACGTATTGAGGAATGAGGGAGTTATACTGATAGTGTATTTAAATTAATATGTAAAGAGGACAATTAAGCTATAACGCTGTATATATTGCAATGCATGCTGTATGTATCATTCTACAATACTATTCTTTATAGCAGGGTCAATTTTATATAATGTTGTGGTCACAATAAATGTCAAATCATTTTGACGTACGTATATGGTACACATAAGAACGGTTTCAGCAATGCAGAGGAGCGCTTTTAATAGGGCAATCACTCAGGCTCCCACAAATGGCTGACAGGCCTCTGAAGCATAACTAATATGTGCTTTTCACTGATAGTATCGTTTATAGTGTTTTAATTAAGAAAACAAACACAAAATAATATACAAGTGTTTTATTCAGTGGTGTGTTTCACATTGACATGAAATAGTACAAAGACAGCATGTAAATAGCATATAGTATTTACAGACATGTACAGTATTACATAGTGAAATACACATATAGTAGAACATCAAGTTCATTTAAATATATACAACATGACATGTTTTTTCAAGTACTGTACATATTCAATGTTTACAGACTACATTCCATATGGCCGTGTGTTGAAGTTGGTAGTAATGACACGCTTGTCAAACACGATTTTGTAATCTTTTGCTTCAGTTTTAGTTATGATATTGCATGTTTCAGTATTCCTTGTGATTTTATGCTCGACAACCACTGCGATTGGCTCCACCTTACCTTTGCTTGTGGTCATTCTCTGCAGTGTACTAAAATTAATGTCCAGAGCATTTTTGAAATTCAAAAGTATACCCCAACTTTGCAAATGGAGGTTTGTCCTTTTTTATTAGGTTTCAATAAGTTGTAGGTGTAATTTTTAGGCCCACCGGTCACGAATTGTGTGATTATGTTGTCTGGAGCTTCGTCAGTAAGATCTCCCAAGAAATCTCCCTAAGCTGGCTGCCATTGTCCTGAAAATGCCGTAAATACAACAGAATCTGTATTACAATAAAAGATTCGATCTCCGAGAGGTTTCAGGTAACTATAGAGCTTTAAACGTGCTTGTGCTGTAGTATATGCAGCGATTATTACATTGGTTCGGGATGATGATTGAATGAAATCATCGTGGTATGCCCAGTCAAGTTGAACAGCGTCATTGTTGGCCAAACGAACATTTTTTATATCCTGCTGATCACTTGACATCATTTCAAAATATTCATCTGGTTCTGTGACATATGTTGTTTGTGTAAAGTTGGTAAGTAGTCCAAATTTCCCCCCAAAATAGTTTAACATGAGTTTTGCTAATGAACGCAATCCCGGATTTTCCCTGATATTACTGTATTCCAAAATGATGCCTTTTGTGTCGTGGTAATCTTGTATGTAATACTGTTTAGCTACTTCTGTGATACACCAATCAGGCCAGCCACTGGCCTCTTGTTTATCTTTGAGAAAGGTGTTGACGTATGCAGTAAACAAACCGCCTTTTTTTGGTGACCGGGTCATATTGTGAGATCTGGTTAAAGTCCCAGATCTCGTACATTGTTTGTATTGTATAACCTTGTGATACTGCCATTTTTACTTCGTCTGTGACCCAAGTTCCTATGGAAGCTCTTTCTTTATCACTGTGATGACAAGGGCTCTGTTAATAATTTTCATTACACGTGCGACACAAGCTAAATAATAGCTTGTCATTGCATTTCTCGGGCAGTACTGGGATGTATAAACCTCTTGGTGCGAGCACTTTGCACTTTATCAAACCATCATACTGGTGCACATCTTTGAAAATGTCTGTGATTATAACAGGATGACCAATTGGTATCTTGCCTGTTTTGTTCACCTATGGGTAGAGCGATGTTACATCGTAATAATGTATTGTGTTGCTCTCAGAGCTTCTTCATATAATTTAAATCCTTCTGTGCGGCCACCATAGAACGCGTCTCTCGGTTCCATTGGAGGTAGAATTTCGAGCGCGTCAACATACTCTCTCGTGATCTGATTATTTGCCAGCTGCTGTTTAAAATTGCATTCCCATATTGATATATATGTGTAGCCTAGTTGTTCTAAATCATGTTGTTTCTCATAGACATTTCAACCACTGGATTGACTATGGACTTAAGAAGCACTTTGGAAAACCATGCCAGAAACAGCCGTGAAATTCAAACACAGTTTGCTGACCGTCTTTCTTTTCGTAAAAACCATCCACTTTGTACACACCAATTTGTTTCTCACCCTTATTCCGACCATGTTGAATGGTTATGTTGTCTTTGTGTGCCAGATAATACAGCTTTTGATAGGCAGTAGTAGACTGCTTCTCTTCAGGTCGATAGCCATGTGGTGGGATGATCCCTATGCTTTCATGTTCAAGAAAGAGGCTTCTAAACACAAGAATACACGCTAATGCTATAGTGATACATTTAGCAAAAGGGTCTATACCGTCACTGCTTTCTTTCTTGGTCAATTCCATGAACAATGATCTAAACTTTAAGCAACATTTTCGCAACACGTCGACGTCAGAGCGATAGTATCGCACTAGCTCCGATTCAAAATCAAATTGGTCGCTGTAATGTTGTTCGTACCATGTCAAAAACTTATATCTGTATTCGGGTTTGATGCCGTCAGGGTTGTAGTACTTCATGTCGGGAAGATGTTGTAGTACAGCCTTTTAGTTTTCATCCGTATTGTACAAATGGGGGAAATAGCCTTTGGCAATTTCTGTTTCCCCAAAAGCCTTGGGCATTTCAGCTAAAGCAATAGGAATAAAATTCAAAGAATCAATAAGTCGGATCTTGCATTGAGGTACTTTGATTGACATGTATTTTGATCATGTTGTAATCACCTCAGGCAGAATGACATTTTCATGAAGGTATTTTAGAATTGGATAGCTATAATAGCCCTTAAAATAACGACAGATAATAGTGGCACCATTGTTTTTTCCAGAAAAAAGCCACTTACAGAACAAGGTCGTGGTATTAGGTCCAGAAAACACTCTTTCATTTAATCCGCAATTACTGCACTCTAAAGACGAAGTCACGTTCTTGTTGTACACACTGTGCACACTTTATGTACCACACACAGATTAGGTATGTGCTCAAATGATACACACCAAGCTTTCTTGCAGTTTACGCATTTATTATGTAAACCAGGAAGATGGCCTTCTTGACATTCAAGGCGTGTCGTTTGGGTGCACTCAAAATCATAAAATATATATGTTCTTTTTCGTTCTTTGACGTGTCGGTAGTATTGTATTCCTTGCATCAACTTGCTGCATGAAGCATTGATGTCCTTCAGAAAAATACTCTTTACACGTTTGGCAGTAGCTCTCTCTGCATACATGTGGCGACTTGTGTTTAGAACGGTTTATAAGTTGACTGCATAGACGGCAACGGTAGTATATATCACAGGTAGATTTCCCATATTCTGTTTTCTTCAAATGTAAATTGAAACAGGTCTGGTTCACAAATTTACAGTTGCATGTTTGGCAATATTTCCATTCTTCCATTGTTTCCGTGTGCAGTTGACGGCAGAAATGACATGGGTTATTGCAGATGTGACTTTCTTTATTCTGATAACCATTCTTGCATTTTACACAAAAATAACTTCTGTTGAGAAATCCGGTTATGGTTGTTATGACATCATAATGCTTATCGTGACAGTATAAATAAATGGGTATTTCCCCTTTAGGACCACTGTACACTATAGCATTGAAGTGTTCTTTTGCCAGTACATGAACCTGGTATTCAGGTAATTTGAGTTGAAATTTCTTAATTTCGTCAACGCTACATTCACCAGCAGGTACATTGGCTCGTTCATGCATTTCCAAAGCAAACTCCTTTTGTATTTTACAACCTCTACGAATGCTGTGCCAAGAAGGGTGCTTTTCAATACGGTCTATGACCGTTACTAAAGCGCGTGCACAACATAGATTATCATTGTTTTTTATTTGTATAACACGCCGTCACGTGACTAGTAGAACATATATACGAGGGGTTATCCAGAAGTTCGTGGACACATGCTATAAAATAAAAACTACATCTTATATATGTGTAATATTTTCAGTTTTTAGTATTCAATCTCAGTGTAAGTTGTATACAAATTTTAAATAAAATACACAATATAACAAATAATTTACATACATTCGATATACATCATGTACAGTGATGTGCCGCAGGTCAATTTTGAACGCGACGTCGCGACGTCAATTCTTCTCAAAGTAAGCACCGCTATTTTCTATACATTTGCGGTGGCGTTCTACCCACTGATGAAAAATTTGCTTGTACCAGTCCGATGGGTATGAATACAAAATGGAATTAGATTCCGTTTGAAGTTCTTTTTAAGTTATTAAAATGTTTGCCCTTCAATTCGCACTTTAATTTCGGAAAGAGTGCGAAATCACACGGTGCGAGATCTGGGGAGTACGGCGGATGTGGAAGAACTTCTGCCTCCATTTGTATTTCAATTGCCGTCTGCACTTCTCTCGACGAGTGAGCTGGTGCGTTGTCCTGATGTATTATAAGTCCACCCTCATAACCAGTTGGGTGCTTCCTAGTTATTGCTCTAGCAAGATGCCGGCGAAGGACCTGAAATTTATACGAAAATACAAAAACAATAAGAAAATCGAGTATTAATTATTTAAATGTCACGTTCCTTAATCTGCTAAAGCTGTAAATATATAAATTATATAGAATTTTGTATTTTTAAAGAACATGTAATACGTTGTTTATTTTATTTTTAAAACTATTGTTAAATTATAAGTAAAATATATGTTTGTTATAAAATCGGTACCTTTGAATAATACAATGTGTTGACATCTCGGAACGGCATGGCTCAGGATTATTCCGTTGATGTCGAAGAAGACGATGAACATATGTTTTCCTAACGATTTGGAAATTCTGGCTTTTTTCGGTGGCGGCGAATCGGTTGATTTCCACTGACTTGACTGTTGTTTCGTTTCCGGATCATAATAAAACAACCATGTCTCGTCGGTAGTTATAATCCTATTTAGGAATGAGTCGCCCTCTTTTGCGTATCTCGCTAGAAACTTCCTAGATTCTGTTACCCGGCGTTCCATTTCATGATCTTTTAATAATCGGGGAACCCATCGCGCACTTATTCAGCTCATTTTTAATTCATCTTTGATGATTCTATGAACGGTGCCGTAGCCCATATCCAAATCCTGGCATAGTTCATGTATTGTTACTCGGCGGTCCTTGTCTAGAAGATCTTTGACTAATTTAACATCACTTTGACGTGATTTTGACGTTGGGCGACCACACCTTTCATCGTCCATTATGGTTTCCCTGCCATCACTGTATCGCTTATGCCATTTGTAGACTAGAGAACGTGCGACAGCAGGTTTCTTTGAGGCTCTGTTTAGACGTTCCATCGTCTGTATCGGTGTATGCTCGAGATTTACGCAGAATTGTATTGCTGCTCGTTGTTTTAACCGTTCTTCAGACGCCATTTTTACGCACTCTGGCGAAGACCTCCTCAATGAAATATACGCTGGATTCGAATGCGTGTGCGTAAAACAACAAATGATGTTAAATTTAAAGACGTTAATGACGTTACGTCAAACATGTATGTTTTCCCGCGGAATTGAAGAAATATATTTTTAATAATTAACATGTATAAATTTGAGTTTATTAAAAAAATTGAGCTACGGCACTTCATGTGCATGTACGTTACTATGGTTACTATAACTTTATAATGGTTGCATGAAAAACAATAAATTACTTACTATAGATTTGTAATACATAAATGTTTAAGTTATGTAATTTACACTTATGAACGTGTGCACAATAATTTTTTATAACATTTGTCCACGAACTTCTGGATAACCCCTCGTATGTGTATAATAATAGTGAGTGTTAAATAATAGTTAAGGTCAAGGTCACTTTTAACACTAACCTAACTGTCTTTTTATTTATGGATGTCCTAGAACCCTTAAGTTGACCGGCCACTCACTAAGAATTGAAATGAAATTATATTCTAAGTTAAAGATCACTAAGATTTGATAACAAAGATATGAAATAAAGTATATAAACAAGGAATCAAGAACGATAACTCGAAGTAATTATGTTACATACAAACAGTACCTGGATATAATCCGATAAGGAACCTTTTTATCGAAGTACAGGTATATATAAGCGTATATACACCCAGGCCCTATAGGTACATCAATTTGTATAGGGCAATTTCTGTAGCCATAAATACTCGGATGTAACAATGAACTAATAAAAATCGTTCAAAGATAACCTTACGATACAACAATCAAATCCCTACAGAGATCATATTGAACCGGTCATTGTATCATTAAATAAGTTCAGGACATCCATAAATAAAAAGACAGACAAAACAAAGAACCCCGGCCGTAACATCGAAGACGAAAGGTAAACCGCGTCCTATTTAAGCGGTATAGAAACGCCAAGTACCTAACACATACTGCTAATCTGCAACCGCAAATAACTAGGACAGCGCGTCGATATTACAGCCCATTCCAAACAATTGGGATAAAACTACAGGGGCCCTTTGGAGAAGGTACAAAACGAAAAAACGAAGAGGCAACGATGATGGAAGGCGCAATTTAGAGTGCAGGCAAGAACCTCGATCAATACATTTCATTCATACACATAACGTCGAACGGCCAGTCTCGGCCTACTAGCTATCGCACAGAGTATTCTAATTCTGTGCATTCATTCAATATATGGATCGATGAACAGATGTCAACGACCAGACCGGCCTATTAGCTGACGCACAGAGGAAATTAGACATCAATACCTACACTACTGATGCGGTATAAGTAATAAATTGCTTAAGACACTTACACTGTTACGCGCCCAATAAAAGATGATGGCGCGATTCTAACAGTGAGACTTAAACGGAAAAGGGCTAGATACCATCACAACAGAAAGACTGCATGCAGCGTGCAATGCATCAATAGGAAACGTAAAGTTTCACCAGATACGGGCACAAAAGAGATACTACATAAAACAGCCGAAAAGACCGCTATATACAAGAACGTGTAGGAAGACATGCAGATGAAGAAATAGATGGAGAAACAGATAGAATAAGGAATATTAGTAAACAAATATCACTCACTCACTAGCATCCAAAAAAAATATGAACAAGATATTTGAGAAGATGTAGCCGAGAGAAGAAGTAAATAAACAACAAAGAGAAGATGTAGCCGAGAGAATAAGGAGAAGCAGTCGAAAGACTGCCAGTATAGACATTACCACACATAGGGTATAATATACTCCACCCATGTTAACATAAAGGAAACATGGGTATAGGATGGCAATGGTCTAAGACAAAATGGACGTCCAAATACCCAAATACATTTTAATGTTCTACTAGGACTGACGTCAGATCCGGCGTAGAACATTAAAATGATGTCTATGTTAGTGAGTGGTCTATGATTGTTGATTGTTGATGTTTACTCTAGTCTTCATTCAATTCTATTCTAATATCCGGTAGGATAGGATCCACTTGTTTTTTTGGATGTCCTAGAACCCTTAACTCTATCTATCACTCACTATTATTTCTAAGATTCTATATTCTAAGTTCTTCAATCACTATTCCTATCTCTTTAATCTCTCCATCTATTTCTCCATCTATTTCTTCATCCATCTCTTCACTCACTCCAAGTCCATTTCCTATGTCTATCTTATACTGTCTATTGGATTTGTCTAATCCATCTCTCCATCTCTGTGTTCAATCTCTCCATTGAACTTTCCAATGTCTTTGTCCAACTTTTCAAATTCCCGCCTTATCCAATCTATCTGTTCAACTTTTCAATTCCTGGCCAACTTTTCACTTGCTGGCCAGGTTTTCCAATTTCCAATTCTTCTGTCCAATTGTCCAACTTTTTCAATTCCTTCCAACTTTTCAACTTCAAGTCCATCTTCTTCGTCTTTAATGTCTTTGTCCAACTTTTCAATTTCTAATCTCTTCTATCAGATTGTTCAGTCTTTGCCTTATCGTATTCATTTCAATCATTTCTAATGTCTCTGTCTAACTGTTCAATCTTTTCCCTATCTAATTCTTCTGTCCAACTTCTCTTGACTCAGTATCTTTTTTGAGTCAGTGTTAGTTGGTGTCCAATTTTTCATCTCTATTTTATTCAATCCATTACTGTCGGACTTGTGTTATTTCTCTATGTCTTAGTCCAATGCCATCCTATACCCATTTGTCTTCTTCGTTAAATGGGTGCGGTATTTGGACGTCCATTTTGTCTTAGACCATTGCCATCCTATACCCATGTTTCCTTTATGTTAACATGGGTGATCGCCAAACGTTACCACAGAGCAACACTTCCGATCTACAGGGTGCGTGACTTACAAAGGGAAAATATTAAAGGAACATTTTATAAAAGCGAATTACAGAAAATAAACATTGATCCCAATCAGACGTTGAAAGTGGAAACGGTGCTTAAAAGCTGAGGCAAAGGACGAAATAAACAATTATTTGTCAAGTGGAAATACTACCCGCGTAAATTTAACAGCTGGATAAAAACCAGTGATTTGAAGTGAACTATATGCACATTTTGTAAACTATAAGTGTTAAAAATAAATCTATATGATGTAGATCTATATTATGTTGTCAATAAATATATTAATTGTAAATAATTTGTGAAATATGTGTATAGTATTGTTAATCAATATGTGTAAAAAGTACCAGATTGTTTTTTTTACATTTAAATCTATTCAAACCAAGTGCCGTTTTGGTCGTCTGTCCTTTACTACCTAAAATATCGTCTGCTTTAAACTGTATACTTAGAACTGTATATGTATGTTTAATACACATCAGTGTCTTAAATCGGTTAACCAAAATTACATAGTTAATAAACTAGTGACATACATACAATAATAATATAATTTAACCATATACGATTCTTATTATGTGTGGCCGATTATCACGTGTGAGGTTTCGTAAACACTCACACATATATATCGTATCATGAAGAATACTACAATACGTTTCCATATAAATTGAAACATTCATACAATCATATGGGTATTTTATCAGATACATAATTTACATACAATATATCAAAAGCATCACAGTCATGTAGCAAACATCTGGTTTTGTTATCATAAAGTTAATATGTGTTTGCTGTCGCTCTTTCCAAGCTTGCTTGTTGAAATTCTCTAAACAAACGGCAAATGTTGTTAAACTGTACATGGGTTGATAGGCACTCAAGATCAGTTAATTTCCATTTGCTGGAGTGAAGATGTCATACCCATTGCTACCCAACAATGGGATAAAATACGTTTCTCGTCAAAACCAACTTCAACCTCTGACATGTTGAGACGGACATGGAAAATGTAACACATACAAGTTTAAACATTTTGCAGTATTGTTGTTTAGATGTATCCACGACTCGGTGTAAAAGTACACTTGTACCACTTTGTTAGTTTAGTTTAAACTTATTTATTTTACTTCGATTGTGAAACAAGTTCTTACAACTTAGTCAAATCACGCTCGAAGCCTTCCTGGTTAGAATCAGTTCGGTGCTCTACCGCTGGACCACGCGCTCCACTACCGCTTTGTTGGCTAAGCACATATAATCAACATAACATAAAGGACAAAATATATCGTCACATAAACCACTTTTACTTCCAACGTTAACTTTGCGTTGAGTAAATTAAAAGAAACATTATTACATAACTATTTCTTTAGTTTACATATAATACATATGTAAACTGTGCTTGCAATCAATAATATGATACAAAACAAATAAAAACATATTACTAACAGGAGAAGTTATATTCAAAGAGGAGAGTCGCCAAGGCATTATAGGTGTAATAAATATACAGAGTGGATATATTAATATATACAGAAGAAGTGACAAGTAGATAGAGGTACCCCCTTGAAATGGTCAGTAGCCAACCATGCTTAAAACTGATTATCGAATGTATTGAAACAATATAGTACTTTGTGTATGTGACAGTGGGAGAATGATGTACTTTATGTACGTGAATCGTAAGTCTAAAGTAACATGTACCAAACAAACGTGGCAGAAGCAATAACCATTACGTATAAAGCCGTATCTCATACGTTTTACTACGTTTTGATATGTATAATTCCGTTTTACTACGTTTAAAAAAGTGATACCTAGCACTCAATACCTGACAGTGAGACTGGGGCTTACGCTAGAGTGCAAAAGGTGAAGCCATTGATTGGTACATGAAAAAGCCTTTATATGATCGCATTATAGGAGATATAGAACATGCGCGAGAACCAGATGTTCCTGATAAAGATTTTGACGTTAGCATAGTTAATAGACAACAAGCTAGATACAACGTTGAAAGTATTTGATGCTATAATATATAAAATTTACCAAGAAGATATTTCAGTCTACCAAAATTCTGAAAGACATAGAATTCCGTCTGTTGGTGATGTCCAAAATGTATAAAGATAGTGTTATGTCTTTAGCAAATAAATCGATTATGTTAAATCATATGCAAAATAAGAAAACATCAGATAGAGTAACGTTTCATAATATTAAGAGGTTCTGTAGATCATGCAACATTTGTTTGGAAGGGTAAGTAAGTGCAAGCTCCATTAGTAAAGATGCAAGCAATAGATATACCTTTCAGCAGAATAGCATAATATAATGTGGGACCCTTACAGCATATTACAGGGAGTTTGCTTGCCTTCTGTCGAAACAGAAAGGGTTGCAGAAGCATTAGTGGAAGTGTTTTGTAGAGTTTGGTTTCCGTGTGAAATGCACACTGGTAAAGTTGTGCAGTTCACTTCAGAGTTAATGTCGGAGATAGGTAGATTGATATCAATAAAGCGGTTGACGATCACAGCGTACCATGCCATGTGAAACGTTTTGTGGAACGGTTTAACAATGCGTTGAAACAGATGCTAAAGCGCATGTGTGCAGAACGACAGATAGGGACAAATACTTGAGCCCGGTATGAGGTACTGCAGGCACGTCTAGGAATATCTCCTTCTGAGTTAGTTTGTGTATGATTGGTTGGTCGAGGTTGTATGCAAGTCTTAAATGAACTGTGGACAATGACTTTTGCTGATCCAGATGTTTAAAATATATCATTAATTTGCATAAGTCTCGAGTCTACTTGTGAGCATGTACAAGATAATCTGTTGAAAGTTTCAAAGAGGTGCATGAACGCTATGATTTACAATAGGAAATCTAGAAGTTGACAATTAAATGTAGAACAGAAAGTGTTGGTAAAACTGCCTACACAAACCAACAAACTATACTGACATTTAGTTTAATGATAAGTTCTCTATAATATTGTCTGACCCAATAAAACTACAACATCAAATAGAATTGGAAGAATAAAACATATCACGAAGTTAAACCGAGTAATACCGAACATCAATACCTCGTCATTAACTCTTTATTTTTTCACTGACTATTCAGCAACACAATTTCTGATATATGATTATGGACGGAATATAAATCTGTTGTTTTATGTTCAACGCAGGTATTTTATTGGGTGACAACTGTTATAAATCCGTGTTTAAAAACAGAACGGAATCTAAATGAATGGATGTTTTGAAATGTAGATACTGTGCGTGATGTATACGTTTGTGGATGTATAAAGTAATGAATCAATGTATATTTGACTAACCATGTATTTAACTACACGTATGCAATTTTAGGTGTTTAGTGGTAAGACAACAGATGTATGTATAACATATTTATTTATACAATAAAATCGATATCAGTATTAATAGGTTATAAATCAAATGCCTTATATGAAACGATGTCATTCGTAATATAAAAATATACCAATGATTTATTTTACCATATATGTGTGTATGGTCTCTATCCCAGAACATGATATCTCCCGAATCATTTCCATTAGTCCCAATGAAAAAATAAAACAGGTAATTTTATGCCTGTTACACAATTGATAGCATTTGAACGCGTACTAAACTGTGACATCATTCAAACTTTCTGTTTAAACAACTGACCAATCAACGTGCTTTTAACGGACCGAATCAGGAGAGCTGGATCCATTCTACAGACTAATGTGTGTGTGTGTGTGTGTGTGTGTGTGTGTGTGTTTGTGTGTGAGAGTGTTGAATTTGTATATAAATAGCATGTTTTGGCACAAATAAAATAAATCTAAATTACAGTCTGTTTGATAGTGCATCTAGTGCCAAAAGATATTTACAAAATCTTGTGATGTGGATCCTTTTCGTTCTCAATTATAATATTTTAAGGGGAGGAAACCTCTGCCGTCTCAAGATCACTTACCTCTCACCGCTAAGGTTGTAGGTTCGAGTTCCGCTCGTTCCAAAATCTTTATGGGAGAAAGTCTCCAGTTACCTGCGGCAGGACGGTGGTTATACTCAGTCTCAATCAGTCTGAAATCTTCCACCAACAGAAAAACTGGATATGTCATATATATCAAGAAATGTGTTGAAAATGGCGTTAAACCCCATTAAAAAAACACAACAAAAAACAAAACTCAATACAAAACGACATACCTACACAGAATATGGCGTAGGCATGTGTCAATTCATGTTTGACCGATTAATCTAAAATTAGGTTTATCGGTTATGCGTTCAATGAAAATTATTCTCTTTTGAATACATGTTACTATAGATATATAACATATGACACGAGGCATTTCAAAACCTGTCAGCCCGTTTACATGCTAGTAATTTCTTTTAAACGGGTCCACGTTTACATTTCTTTTTGCATTATACTTGTATCGTTATATAAATAGGGAAATGTAAACATTGACTTGGTATATTTATCTAATGGAATGGCCGTGGCAAATTTGACAGACATTGTTTGCGTGTAATTGTTTATGATTTATATGTACTATATACAATAGAGTAAATGTTTATGTGGCATTTATTTATATTTCAACTGGTAGTGAACTCAGTCTGATCACTGACTAATTGATGAATAAGCAGATATACAAAGCACGACAATTTACAGTAAAGAGTAATGGTGTATGCATAAACGGTATTTACCATTATAGTAAAGTTTTAAAGGTATATACTATGAAAACGCAAGTATAATGCATACTTTTGTAGAAAAATCGTCAATATTTTATAAGTTTGTAATTTCTAAGCGAGTTCATTTATTGAAGGCCTTAACACTACCCGATCTTGCATTTGTGTATATAATTATGTACCATCCAATCAAATGAGACAGTCCTACATTTCTGGATACTAGTCTGCACGTCATGACGAATTCATTTGTGTGTAAAACATATCCTCTTAATTTTTATATTTAACACAAAAGTCTTAAATTCTATATAACAACAGTTGAGCCATGTTGGACTCATTGATTGACAGCTCAAAGTAGGTGACGTCAGCATGGCTCAGCTCCCTTTCGAGCGAATGAGTCATAAACTGAGTAAATAAAGGGAGAATAAATGTCGGTTACAGAGAAATATCAATTTAATTTCACATGTAAACACTTACGTTGGCATGCTTGCTCAGGGCTTTGCCACTCGTGACCATACTACACACATGAACATTGACGTTGGCATGCTTGCTCAGGGCATTGCCACTCGTGACCATACCACACATGTGAACATTGACGTTGGCATGCTTGCTCAGGGTTTTGCCACTCGTGACCTTACCACACACGTAAACACTGACGTTGGCATGCTTGCTCAGGGCTTTGTCACTCGTGACCATACCACACACGTGAACACTGACATTGGGATGCTTGCTCAGGGCTTTGTCACTCGTGACCATACCACACACGTGAACACTGACGTTGGCATGCTTGCTTAGGGCTTTGTCACTCGTGACCATAACACACACGTGAACACTGACGTTGGCATGCTTGCTGAGGGCATTGCCAATCGTGACCATACCACACACGTAAACACTGACGTTGGCATGCTTGCTCAGGGCTTTGTCACTCGTGACCATACCACACACGTGTGATTTTTTAATTGATATTTCACTGAAACCAACCTTTTTTATATTCAGTGTATGATAGCAAACTACCATTTATTTATTTATAATTTTATTATTTTAAACAACTGATTAATCCATATATTCATTATTAAGCATAACAATAAATTATGTATTACATTTTGTAGTGCGATAATCAATGTATTGGTATTGTTTATATGTAAATATTGATACAATATTTAAATAAACCATCGTATTAAAAAAAACAAGGAGAGAAAAAAGTGGTAAGAACGTGTTCCCAAATCGATTTAAAATCTAAACACGCATGTTTAAGTAAATATAAATCGGATACTCTTTCATATTAACTTTCATGTCAACTATATATCTCTAAATAGAAATCGAATGTTCGCACAAAACGTATGTATCTCCATTTTTTTATTCTATGCTGAGTTAGACTAGTTTTATACTAAGTCCTCGATATCAATGTCTGACAGAATAAATCTACAACTTAAAATAGAAACGAAAAAACAAAACATATCACGATGTTAAACCGTGCAAAATCGAATGCCAATAACTCGTTTAAATCGTCCATTTACATTTTTTTCACACACTGATACAAGCCATTTAGCAACATAATACAAAATGCTAAATGCTGGTTACACACATGAAGCGGATTGTGAATGTATAAAGTAGTGAATAAATATGTATTTGTATAACCATGTATTTAACTATATGTATGGTGTGGTGTCCTTGAGAAAGATATTATTGTATCCACAAATGCTAAATGCTGGTTCCACACATGAAGCGGATTGTGAATGTATAAAGTAGTGAATAAATGTGTATTTGTATAACCATGTATTTAACTAAATGTATGGTGCGGTGTCCTTGAGTAAGATATTGTATCCACTAATGCTAAATGCTGGTTCCACACATGAAGCGGATTGTGAATGTATAAAGAAGTGAATAAATGTGTATTTGTATAACCATGTATTTAACTATATGTATGGTGTGGTGTCCTTCAGTAAGATATTGTATCCACAAATGCTAAATGCTGGTTCCACACATGAAGCGGATTGTGAATGTATAAAAAGTGAATAAATCTGCATTTGTATAACCATGTTTTTAACTATATGTATGGTGTGGTGTCCTTCAGCAAGATATTGTATCCACTAATGCTAAATGCTGGTTTCACATATGAAGCGGATTGTGAATGTATAAAGTAGTGAATAAATGTGTATTTGTATAACCATGTATTTAACTATATGTATGGTGTGGTGACCTTGAGCTAGATATTGTATCCACTTATGCTAAATGCTGGTTCCACACATGAAACGGATTGTGAATGTATAAGTAGTGAATAAATGTGTATTTGCATAACCATGTATTTAACTATATATATGGTGTGGTGTCCTTGAGAAAGATATTGTATCCACTAATGCTAAATGCTGGTTCCACACATGACGCAGATTGTGAATGTGTAAAGTAGTGAATAAATGTGCATTTGTATAACCATGTTTTTAACTATATGTATGGTGTGGTGTCCTTGAGCAACATATTGTATCCACTAATGCTAAATTCTGATTACACACATAAATTGATTGTGAATGTATAAAGTAGTGAATAAATGTGTATTTGTATAACCATGTATTTAACTATATATATGGTGTGGTGTCCTTGAGAAAGATATTGTATCCACAAATGCTAAATGCTGGTTCCACACATGAAGCGGATTGTGAATGTATAAAGTAGTGAATAAATGTGTATTTGTATAACCATGTATTTAACTATATGTATGGTGCGGTGTCCTTCAGCAAAATATTGTATTCACTAATGTTAAATGCTGGTTCCACACATGAAGCGGATTGTGAATGTATAAAGTAGTGAATAAATGTGTATTTGTATAACCACGTACTTAACTATTTGTATGGTGAGGTGTCCTTCAGCAAGATATTGTATCCACAAATGCTAAATGCTGGTTCCACACATGAAGCGGATTTGTCTAAGTTATATAACTTAGTTGTTCAATAACGTCATTGAATCCAGCCTCATTTAAAGCCTCAAACAGTTTTCGAACAGTTGCTCCATTGCCTTCCCTTTCGACCCATTTCAAAAGAACTTTTAGAATGAACACCGGGTAAATCTGCTTTCCTATCGTCCACAGCTCAAAATCCGGGTCTATCTTGCATTTGGGAACACTTAGACACCTGAATACGTCGTTGATTTGTTCCCCGCTAATGTTGCTTGCAACAATATCCAACAACTTGCTGTCCTTTCTGATAATCGCTGACAGATCAATCTCGTGGTGACCCTTTTCTGAAAAATACGTTTTTTAACAAATAAATATCATTTTTGAAATATCAATTCTGATAATATCTTTCAAACTGACATTAAACATATTAAGGTTACAATGATCTTGATCAATTATTCTTACCATACATGCTTTGATACAAACTAGTATCTCTGAAACATAGTTTGGAACGTAGCCAGTGGAGTGTTGCTATGATGTCAATAATAATTTGCTTTAAATCTGACGAACGAATTTCCTTGAAATCGATTAAACAAACTGAAAAAAGAAAACACTTTATGCTCCAATGTTTATGGTAATACAATGATCATGCTCTTTGCAAAACAAATGCTCTTTCTAAATATATATAGGGTAGTGATAATGTCCTGCTCATGGGAAATAATCAAGGCAGGTCATTATGAGCTTATTAATTAGAGCAGTGATAATAGACGATATTAAGTAAAATAGTTACAAAAGTATTACACAATATAAAGAGAGTCCAGATCTGGACTGTATCTCTTTAACCTAATCCATAATGCTTGATTGATATTAGATCTCTGTATCAATATTGAATGAAACAAAGGTAAACCTTGATTTCATGGGCAATGTCACGGTGTGTATATATATAAATCAATATAAATGCTAAATGTCATTCAGAACATGTAACGGCAGCTGCCCGTGTTTAAAAATTGTGTATATAAATTCATAATCATTTAACTTGGTTTGACTGAGCACTGGTATAAATTGCCAACTAGCTCATTCGAGTTTGTATTAACGTATTATAAAACCGAATATCTTTTATTAAGAACAATCAAGACTTGAATTTCTGAGTATAAGGTGTTGAATGGAACATATGTGTTTTATCGAATTGTGGATAGTCATACTTCAATATCTGCAACTTTGTGACTCTCCACATAGTCAATGCTTTCTCTTAATGGTAGTTTTATATTAATCATATGAATAACCAAATTCAAACAAATTATTTAATTTCTTTTTCATTGTTATCGCAAAATGTTGTGGGATCATTTCATGCGACGAATTATTTTTGGTGTTAATGTTCGGAACAGAATATACCTTTATTTCGACATATACATGTCTGTGTTAATTCATGTGTGGCGCCTCTGCAAATCAAATTGAATGAAAACATAAATTTATCATATTATTTGAATTTAAGAATTATATATATATATACTGCCTTGTAATACGTGTATAATGTCTTGACGTTTTCACGTTAAATCTTAACGGAGCATTGTATACCTGTTTCTGTTTGGAAATTTCTAAGCATGTATGCTATAGTATCTAACCATTTCGAACTACGTCGCACCACATACACGAAGACCATCATGTTGACAATGACCAAACAGTCTGAAAATAGTTTAAAGTATTATTTTAAAAGGAAAAAAATAACCATAACTTATAAAAATGTTAAACGTGAATGACGATATTATCAGAAATTCCTTATGATGTACAAAAGTGTTTAGAAAGACGCAAAATTAACAATAGGTATAAACAGGCACAACTTAAAAGTTTGTACTACCACAAAAAACAAATATGTGAAGAACATTTATTGTAAATGAATAACACAGTAAAATAAACCATTAAAGAAACACAACTAACAAATCATTTTATTCAAATATAGGTCTATAATATTAGATAAGATGAAAAAATATAACAATATGACTTTCTACGACCTGTGAGCATTCTTTTAAAATTTAATACATGAAAAAAAAAACCTCATGAAATAGTTTCATATAATAATAAATCTACAAACTTGGTATAGCAAATATGGTTTTAGGTAGTGGGTCCGGGTCATCTTCAGAACCCATGCGTGTACAAGAGCACTCATTTATGAATCTGGAAAGGATATCATGAAAATACTGACACTTTAAAAATGTTATATTTAATATACATATGTTAATGGAAGTAATAATGTCATTTTTATATGTTAAAATGTCATTATTTACCACATACTTGTGTTTCTGCGTGGTATCAATTTAGAATCGATATCTCATATGATATATCATAATATCAGTTATGTTACTTCGGATTTATAAACGTTAATCAATAAATTGGATGGACAGAAGTCGCTTGTATGGTAAAGATGTAACAAAAAAAACACCAAGTATGTTCAAATGAGCATATTTCAATTAAAAATGCCGGGCGTTATATTATATAATTCCCGAAGAGATACAGTTATTTCCACACATATATATACACATCAAAACATACCTGGGCATACAATACCGCCAGATACAAGGTAATGAGCATACAAACAACGAAAGAGGTAGTATGTTCTAATCTGCCTAACATATACTTTATATAAACTAAGGCTAGAATAGAATAAACTAGGAGCCCATGAGGAAGTAGGGTGGTAGTGGATAAAATTAAAAATGGTGACTCAAAAAAATGGATCATCAAGTATACTTGAACATACGGTCAGAACTGAGAAACTAATTTGTTA
Organism: Panopea generosa; assembly: GCA_029582155.1. Lineage (NCBI taxonomy): Eukaryota > Metazoa > Mollusca > Bivalvia > Adapedonta > Hiatellidae > Panopea > Panopea generosa. The sequence goes on from CM055896.1 coordinate 59,840,940, forward strand.
CCATGTTCTATTTTTATTTGGGTCGAGCGCACTTAGCCCGGGAACCAATATATAAATGATGACGCCTAATAATATTCGTTTACCTATAACGGCCAGATAAGAACATAAATCCTTATACATAAAATACTTTATCTTACATATAAACAACATATTATTTGAATTTCTAAGCGATGGCATTATGTAAAAAACAGTTTAATCCAAGAAGGTGAAATGCTTTCATTTCTTCTTTTCCCAAGTTAAACGTTGACCTAATTTTAACTATGTCTAAGTTTTTTTTATAAACTATCCTAGATTCAAATCTTAGATTCAAATAAAAAAATCCCCAAGATGACATTTTGCTTATTGGTGACCCATAGTTTCACGTTGTAAGTATTAGTTTCACCAATTTATTTATGATACATTTTTTCTTTATAAAGTAGAAAATATCATAAAATAAATCATAGAAACATAAATTAATTTTTTCATCAAAAAAATATTTTATTGAAATCATTTACGAGTTCGAGATTTCCATCCCATCAGAAATAATCTTGCTATAAAAATATGCCCCGTACGATCCTACAGTTGTATGTTTTTCAGCCTTTTCTGTATGGTTATAAATGGCCTAAATGAGTTTATGTTTTCATAAAATAATATTTATTGAAATCATTTACCAGTTCGACATTTCCATCCCATCGGAAGTAAGCTTGTTATAAAAAAAGTATGCCCTGTGTGTCCTTATGCTTTTTCAGCCTTGTCTGAATGGTGGTTGTAAATGGCCAAAATGAGTTTACTTATATAAAACGAGTTATTTTAGTGAATTAGTTTTAATTACCCTGGAAAGTATACGGCACAAACACCTCGGTTTGTAGCCACACATTCTCCTGTCTTCGGATTTGCTGGACAATCAGCCGTACTTATAGATCTGATAGGGCACTTCCCATTGTTTCTCATACCAGGTTGACATCCAGGATAAGCATAGGATTTTACATATTCATATTCCACCTGAATATAAGTACACAATACAACATTATTGATGTATATCCTTCACTGATCCTAGTATGTAAGATCTTACCGGCAATGTCTCATAGAAGAATACACGTGAATGGTCATTTTCAAAGGGAATTTATCAGGATTTTTCAAACTTTTAAAATCGGCTAAAACAAATTTTCCAATATATTATGCCTATATATACTCTCTGACCCCATATTGCCAAAAGGATATCTATTTAACATGCCAAAATAATATATTAAAAAGGGATTTCCTAACTTGGGCTACGCGCCTAGGTTAGCCTAAAATAGATTTCCCACTTAAAAGTGCAACATATTTTGTGACGTATAAAATGAGTCTTGATTTCAATTTGATCGGATATGTACTGGTGCCGATTCAGAATTTCAGTTTAGAGGGACGCAACACAAAAACTGATCGGGAACATATGTCTTTAAGTAGAAATATAGTGAATTTTAACGAAATATAGGAGTTTATGGGGGGAGGTGGGGAGGGGTACACCGAGTTTTTAAAGAGTTGTTTCATCTTAGAATAAGTCCGATTGACACCAAGCAGTATAAGGTGCTGTCTATTTTTAGAATGGGGATTTCGTTTCAAGTTTACCACTCCAATTTAGATATTGATTTTGTCACGTTTTGGTGGATTTGACATACCAAACCATTCGGATTTGATCAAATAATGAAAATGAGATTATTTTTATCCATTTTAATAAAAAAAATTAAGACATTTATAACTTTTTTTCCTGATATACTCTCTTTAACTTAGAGCACGTTTCTTTGTACAAAAACAGCGCTACCGGAAAATTACAGTATATTATTGATGAATCTGAATTTTGTTTCTCCAAGTAGATATAAAGTCTAAATGATGTTTTATTAACCCACTAAAACATACGGATACAACAGTCTATTTGCCGTTACAAGGTGCTAGACAATTGACACATATGACATGTTGATATAGACTGATACACCAGTTAATTTGCCGGAATAAGGTGCTGGACAAGTGACACATATGACATGTTGATATAGACTGACACACCAGTTAATTTACCGGAATAAGGTGCTGGACAAGTGACACATATGACATGTTGATATAGACTGACACACCAGTTAATTTGCCGGAATAAGGTGCTGGACAAGTGACACATATGACATGTTGATATAGACTGACACACCAGTTAATTTGCCAGGTTAAGGTGCTGGACAAGTGGCACATATGACATGTTGATATAGACTGACACACCAGTTAATTTACCGGAATAAGGTGCTGGACAAGTGACACATATGACATGTTGATATAGACTGACACACCACTTAATTTGCCGGAATAAGGTGCTGGACAAGTGACACATATGACATGTTGATATAGACTGACACACCAGTTAATTTGCCGGTATAAGGTGCTGGACAAGTGGCACATATGACATGTTGATATAAACTCTGTGTATCAATAAGTTTATCTTATTTTATAATAATAAGGTATGAACTTAGTTTGTTAAAAATTCATGAGATATGACCTTAAATGCAACGAGCACTTCAGGGTTCACTGACTTTGCACATATAACTTCATATCAAATTAGCGATCAACAACTAAAACATTTCCTTAAATAAACTTATGAACGTAACATTGCTTTCCTGTATGTATATAATTAGGGCTTTTTGGTTTTTAGTTTTAATAATGTTTGTCTAAAACGTTTAATATCCTTCACCATTAAGACATAGCTAATCAGTTTTATAATCATGTTAACATTAAATAGTATATATATATATCGCAATGTTTACCGAACCAAGAAATATGAATGTAATATTATGAAAACGTTTAATATATGTTTGAAATCGACGCGTACATTTAGACTATCTATACATTTGTATTTTTGACATAAATCTTACCCTTAAGCCGTCCGTTTCGTACACTGCACTAAATCGTTCATAGTGCACATTTTTTCTCTTCGTCCTCGCCTTCATTCACAAAGAGGGAACGAATTGTACATTTCTGGTTGAGACATTTGGTATTCACTCTTGATGCTATGGACACAAAGAAGACGGTCCGTAAAATGGAAGTCAAATTCATCTACGAACATTAAATAACATCAGTAACTTAATGACCTCAATTTTGGCGATTTTATAAGCAATTGAAGCAATTCAGTTGGCAAGATTGTAACCCCTCCCCCCCCCCCCCACAACAAAAACACAACAAAAACACAACAAAACAAAACAAACAAACGACAACAACAACAACAACAACAACAACAACAAAAAAAAACTGAGATTAAATGGCGTCGAAACTGCTCTTGCAGATATTGCATGTTAGTTTCACATTCCTTGTAATTACTTGACAGTGGGCGATTGTCGATATTGAATGAGTAAAAAGAACATTGCATTATCCCCATACTCAACATCCTCTCCTCCCCCCCCCCCCCCTTCCCCCCACCCCCTCCCCAAAAAAACCCGAAAACATATGGCCTTCAAGTACAAACATATATTGTAAAATATGTAATTTTGTTTATTCATCTCATCGGGAAGGCCGTGTATCCCTAGTATTTGCTGGTTGATCTTAACAAACATACGTCAATGGTAAAATAATTGACATGCATCGTAAGGTTCTTGGTCGCTGTCACTTTAAAAACCTTACTTGCTTAAACAATCAAGAGGTGTATCAAAAATAAATAATTTGCGAGTATTTGCTCCAACAACTTTCTGCAGCATGTCTGTTGGTTTACAATTAGACAAACCGTTTTCCTCTATGATTGTGCGGTGACTAGAAGGATTTGGAACTCTAAAATTGTAAATTTCTCCTAAAGATTTTCACGGACGGATGCATAAAATATTCAGTATTGTGATGTCCTAACGTATAAATATTTCTTTATATATAAAAGAGAAACGAATGACGGAGCTACGTCTGTTTACACGATCTTCTTTGTTGCTGTGACATCGGTGAAAGTGAGAATTGAGTGCGAGGTTTCGTGCTCCCGTTAACAAAGTTTAAGCACTTTACACAGTGAATGATTTGATACTGACCGTTGCAAGGTGACCACTATCGTCATTTCTTCTGTATGTATGTATTCTAACTTTGATCATTCTAAATATTGATTTTGTTGCATACATGACACTCATATTTGATTTAAGGATTTACAATTTAAATATAGATATATATATATATATATGTAAATAAGCACCGTAGTTGAAAAACATTTTGAGTCAGTCAGTCAGTATTTATGTTTACTAAATTGAAATCGAAAGAAAGACAAACTGCATTTTAAATTAGCAAAGGGTTGTCAAAATAGATTCTATGAAATAGCCATATTTTATAATAAATGTATACAATATCCACCTTTAATATAATTATCTTTATATACGTTAATCAGTACCTTGAAAATGATTTAAGCAATTTCTTTATTCAACAAAATGAACACTCTTATAACCACGTCAGCACTTCCGTTTATATTTGATTTATTTCCGGTGACGTAACCCTACATTGCACAATATATAAAACTTATGTGAACTCCAACCACTATATAACCAAGGGAGACCACAGTGCCTACTTTAATGAACAGTAATGTACGTGTTTCCTTTCCTTAATCCGTAATTATGTAGTAGGTAGTGCATGCAAACTCCCCGCTGTTGTGGTATTAACGCATTTCTTGCGAAAGAGAATTACACAAACGCGATTGATTATTGTTTATTTTAACACGGACAGTTTAATACGACAATACGCCATTTCATGTGTGTATTACGTATGCAGCATGCACTTTGTTTCTGTGTAAAGAGTATGTTTTATTTTTTAAGATTCTTTAATGAATAAAAAAGAAATACATAATATTAGACATTCACGTACACTTTTGTTTATTTTTGAAGTCGTCTACTAACGTCATTGAACCCTGTTCCGTTTATAGCCTCGTAAAACTTTCTAAGAGTCATTCGATTGTTTTCCCTCTTAACCCATTATAAACGAATATTCAGAAAGAGCACTGGAGGTTGATGCTTTCCTATCGTCCACAGCTCATATTCGGTAACGTCGAAACACATAATGACCTCGTAGATTGGTTCTACGCTGGTATTTAATAACTGATAACTCATTCAGGTGATAACATTATTTCTAATAAAAACTACATTTTCTACAAACAATATCTTTCGAATATAGATTAAGCGATAAGTCTAACCGTATATTTCAAATTGACAACGAGCGTATTAAGCAGCTAAGACAAATCAAGAACACTGTACGGCCAATGTTTAATATGTACAAGCTGGCAATTTTGAAACGTAGTTCAGAACGTCAGCAGGGGCTTGATGTAATGATTTGACGAAATTATTTCATCAAAATTACTTTTTAACTCAAACAAAAAAATAACATAATGTTACTATCATACTCATTACTCAGACATGTTTTTAGTTTTATATACATTGCAATAATACAAAGTTTCGTTATAAGGATTACAAGACTGATTCATAAGACAATCAGAAGTGTTATTTGAGTATGTATATTAGCACAGATCTAGACTTAGTCTCTGTTTTATATGTTTAAGTATTTTCATTGACATGGGTTCGAGCCAAGCTCGGTCTAAATACATTATGTAATAAAGCTTGTGAAAGGACGGATGGTTTTTCTATTTACAACAGTTTTGTCCACCAATGGAACCAGTTATAACAAACTATGTGTTGAAAATGACGTTAACCTCCATAAAATGTAAGTGCAGCTTTATTATACGTATAACTATGAAAGGTGCAACATCACATACACCATTCTAAGTATTAGTTAGACTTAATATAATAATAAACACCAAACTGATGGCGTCGTTAAACTGACGGAGACACTGAATACTTCTCAATCTTGTCTAACAATAAGTTATTATTCTTTATCTTCCCTGGCTTCTGCGTGTTGTTTATATGTATGTAAAACAGTATTTGCTTCTTTATACTCGTACATATTTACTTGAGAATTTGCTGTTTAAAATCTATATACTTTGTGGCATATTTTATATTTATAAAATATTAATCCAACTAATTCAATTGTTTCACTACATTCAATATTCTTTTACACGCATTGGTACTATGGAAACTTACGTAACTTAGCTAAACATGTTGTTTATATTGTGAATGTCTTTATGAAGTTAAGTATATTATAAAATAAGCAGTTCGTTGAGAAACAGAGAAAAAAAAATCATTAACCGGACGACAGCTCCGACTACAGGGTCTTTACAACAGATTTTCGCTTCTCCCAGGCCGGGACCGATTGTGACAAAGTTTGGTGTTATTATAAGTAAGTCAATTCATTTTTACTAAATTTATTTGTATTAAATAACTCAAAACAACCCAGGTTTATTAATAAAGTAACATAATACTGCTCTCGTCTATGTATCCAAGCTCTCTGCTTTACTTCTTTCCAAACTCCACATTCCACATATTAGATACAGCGCCTCCTGTACTGGTCAATGGGGTGTCTTCCCTTTATGGTAAGACAGATAATAATTGATAAATATAATCTTACTGTATGCGCTGTACTGTACACTTATCTTATAAATAGAATGAAGGTAGGAACTTGATCTATTAACAGTATAGGGGAAACCCATGTAATATAAGAGTAACATGTAATTTTGTAACAAGTATCCTCCTTATTAAAATATTGTGTTACTAATGTTTTCTAAAAATAATGAAGCAAAGTTACATATATATAGACAAAAATAAATACAGACTGAAAGTATAATCAACTATTTTGTATAATTAACTATTGTACTCTGACTTAAAAAAATGTATAACTGTTGTTATGTAATTGGTTTATAGAAATGTCTAAAGCAGATTATTAACAGCTCGGGGCAATTTTGTCAAATGGACGGATCAGTATAGTAGCTTATCTGATTAATACTAATAACAAAATAAAATATTTTTTTGAAAAATATCTACGTAAATATTATTACTATACTGATATAATTTAAAGCGCACACCCCAGATTTATTTATATGCAAGAACTTAAACCACGCTTAATACACACACGAAGAACAAAATATATCTAAAATAAAATCATCAAAAGTTTTAAAACCCATCAGTTATGTACATATTTACATTTTCGAGCTAAACTAATGGCGTAATCAATAGTCAAAGTATGCATCTACGAAGCGATTCCACTGGGCTGAAATACATTCTGAATAACTAATCCAAAATTTAAATTACAAAGGTAAATCATCGGAATTCTCAGAAAACTCCTGTTTGATTTATTTCTAAGGCAATCTTGCTTAATGTCAAGTTCAGTAGAGATTTAGTTCACCTCGACACAGGGATAAATTGATCGTTAACCAAATCTTATAATTATAATAACATTTCAATACCTGCTTGGTTTTTATTCCTTAATATTTATCACTTAAATGATTCTATGTCCAATTGTTTTTTGAGTGGAATTTCTGAATTTATACATAAATGTTTATAACAAGTGTAAATTTCACTGAAATTTTCTTCTGTAATGTGTACTGCCTTGTAAAATTTTATTTCTCTCCTTTATACATTATTCCGGAAGGTAAACGTTTGGCAATGACTTTATAACTTTGCTTATATATCTATATAACTTGATTGCTGTAATTACTAATATTAATAATTTTCCACCGGCTGTCCCGTATTACATATTATAATATATATATATATCTCACAAACACACACACACAAAATATTTTTAACATGTAAAAAGAATATAAACTTTAAACATTGATATATACACGAAGGCACGTCAAAACATAATATATACGTAACAAAGTATTTCATTTATATAAAAGAGTTTCATTATGAAAATAATAGAACTTCATTAGGTATTTAATTTCAGTAAGTCAATCACGTTTACTGTATTAAACAGCTCAAAATAACTCTCCTCTATGTGTCCAAGCTCTCTGCCTTACTATCTTCTAAACTGTACCTTCCTTACATTTAATTCAGCGCCCCCTGTACTGGTCAATGGGGTGTATACCACATATGGTAAGACAGATCATCTTATCTTATAAATAAAATGAAGGTAGAAACTTGATCTATTAATAGTATGGGGAAAAAACCTATGTAACATAAGAGTAACATGTAACGCCGATTAGAGTAGCCGACAGCGCGTCTGACTATCAATCTAGGGGTCGTGCGTTCGAATTCCTGCCAGGCCACAGTCTCCGTGATGATTGATATACGACATTGCGTCTCTTAGCATTCGTCTCTCACTCTGCTGATCCAAGTGGGAAACTTGTCAGTTACTTGCGGAAATAGGGTGTGCTCGAGTACTGGATAACCTTCCGGGACCGAGGAAACAGTGGTTATGTTTACTGATCGTATTTTTGTTCTCGATGGCATAACATGACGCTAAATATCCAATCAATCAAACTCCAATGGTTAAAAAAGACAACTCTTCCCCCAACAGGACATATACTAACAATGTAAACCAATGATTATAATACTAAAACTGTTATCAAAATACTAGCCATACAGAAGAGACAATACATGGGTTAACGTTAAGTGGTCTTGACATTTAATTTACTGATTTTTTCATATAATAATATCCCATTCTAACAAAATAACTGACCAAGCAATATATACCACGACATAAATGTAACTTATTTGTAGTCTTACCTTGGTCTTCATTGTTTGTAAATAGTATCAGACTCTTCTTAATAAAATTAGACTAAAATGAAAATATATTTACCTTAGATTTAAAAAAAGGCAAAAAAGATATTATGAAATCAAAATAGTAGCGGCTAGTAACTTCACATAAAACCTTAATGTGTGCCTAAACGTTCACAAAACTGAAATGGCAACACTGAAATCTTCCAATCATGTGTGTAACAAACAATACCTGACTATACATATAATACATGTTTCAAAAGTATCTCGTCATATAAAACTACTTAAATGTATATACATATGATTAAAACAGCATAGTATGCGAATCAAATGGTTATTTGGATTATGAGAGTTAATAAAAATCAATAATACATAACAAAAAAAATTACATCACTTATAAAGGAATGATTTGAAAATGAGATACATCGACACTGTGAACGAATTCTCAATTAATGATAATATTTCCACTAAATCATTTAATGTCTTGTTGTAGTTAAGTAACATTCTGTATTATTTGTGTTATACTGACGTTACTGACTCCTCCTATCTACAAACTAATCACAAAATTGCATTTAAACGTATAAACACCTTTTGATACAGTTTTCCATGTTTATGTGTAATTTATTTCTAAAAGCTTTTCAAATAAATAGCTACAAATGAAATACTACAATGCATATTTTTATCTACAAAATATTGCCTATCTGCTGAAAACTGACGTACACGTTAATACATGTGCCGACTTAATAATATTTAAGCTCCTAAAAAGTGTTCGTTTTTCATACAAATTTTGTTTAAAACACTAATTCAATAAATGTTATCAATATACATTCATATGCTAGCAAAAAGTCATAAATATACATACCAGACTACGGTGAGCGCGTCTAGCTACAAGGCAAACCATAAACACAATATCAAGGCATCGACCAAACCAATAGATTTGGTGTCAACAATGACTTTTATACTAAGGTTTTACATGCAACACATCTTAACTGGACGGACAATTTACATACATGTCCAGTCCAGATGCGTTGCATGTAAACTCACAGCATATACGACATGGATGACACCAACTCTAATGGTTTAATAGCTGCCTTGATATTGTGATACGTGTGCGATAAATCTTCCTATACATGTCGACAATAGCAATACGTGTTTCAAAATAGTACATACCAATACAAAATCGTTATGGTAATTTTGTCTTTACATTGATATAAGTCACATAAGGGCCTTTATATAATATTTGTTTTTCGTCTATTTTTATGATATTTATTAAACTAATAACGTGGCTTGTGATTATATCTCAATTTCACTATATGGGTCAAATGTGCGAATCATGGCATGTACCTGAACGTCATTTCTCAGTTGATGTGTGCTTGAAAATTTCTCAACAAATTAGTTTGTTTCTACTCATTTGTTTGTTTTGCCTCTTATGATATCTGCATCTCACTGTCAGTGTCAAATGTACGAATACTGACTGGTGACTTAAGGTCATGCTGCAGCCGTTCCAGAATGGGGTCAATGGGAGTGACGATGCAAGTTGCGTAAGAAGTCATTCCAATCGCCATACCGATAGCATGAAGTTGGTTGTTTTTATCAACTTGAAAAACTGCGGAACCAGAGTCTCCAGCCTGGAAAAATATGTTATCCATTGCGTGGGAATCGATTTCGAGTTGACCTTTCATTTCATAAATTGAATTGCCAATATTTGTTTCTGCGGTAGTTATTTTTACAACCGTATTATTAAGTCGTAATGTTCCCTTTGTAAAGCCGGTAGTTCTTCCAAACTTTATCACTCTGTCAGTTGCACCATTGTTTATTGATAAAGAACATGCGTTCTTCTTTGAACCATCATCATACGTTGGATGACTATCATGAGAAAATCCTGAAAAATGAAAAAAATGTATCAACTGAAATAAACCGTTGGATGAATGAGAAGTTATTCGTGGTGTCTTCATTTAAATATATGTACTTTCATTATAGGATAAAATTATGTTTTCCTCTTTTTATGCATGTGTAAAGAATGTCGAATCCCGCACAAATCAAATAAATAAGATTTTTTAAAATATTTTTATAATTCAAATCCTGATAATGGTAGATATATATTTGTTTTAGTTTAAGACCCTCAAGTAAAATATGTGAATTCGACCTATAGGACACTGTGATAAAGTTACAGCATTGAACATATTTTCATTACAAATGAAAGTACGAGTTTTTACTTATTTAAATATTTACAGCACATATGTTTTTCATATAAATATAAGACTGATTGGAACCCTTATGATATTATCACATCTAGAGTTTAAAACAGTTGTTGTAAGGAAAACTGTTAATATTTTAAGAAAGATTTAAATAATTGATTACGATATATACTAAATTTCAAAATATAGATTTACCCATTCACGATTCACAACAAAACATTTCGTCAAAGTCAATATTAATATCTGAAACTTTTAGCAGCTTTTTCGTATAAACTGCAGTTTAAGATTAAATGTGTTTAAATCCTGAATCAAAATTTAAAGAGAATTCGGCGATGGTCACTCGGTAATGGCAATATATAGTACCATTCATGCGATAGTTATAAAACGAGTGTTTAACGTTAAAAACGTTTCAGTTAATAATTATACGTGTAAGTAAATACCAAATTGAATAGAGTTACAGGCAGTATATGAAGTATGTGTTATTGATGACAAATTAATTTTGCTAATACAGCACCAAAATAACTTTTTATTTCAGTAAACAACAGTGTGTAGGCGGGGATTAAGCAACTTAATTTATAAAAGCTTATATTCTCTAAATATCTCTCCATAATATGTAAAATGTATGTATAAGAAAAATACGAAAGGAAAATGAAAACGTACCAGCTATCCCCAATTCACTTGTAGTCGGCTGTATAAACGTTGGTCTTTGAGGAATCCTATTCTTATCTATTTCTACCAGTGCAGCATCAATCCCAACATTTGCCTTGTCGTCAAATATACATGATCGGACTGTTCCGCAGATCCTATCTTCGTCAGAGATGGGAATGGATGGTGTAGGGTCCTCGCCTTCAGCAGGTTGAATTACCATTTCATTAACGGCTTGGTGGACGTTTTTGAGATCACCGCGAAATAAATGTGACACGGTAAGAAATGCATTATATGGTACCGCTCTTTCAACTCGTACCATCAAGCCACATGTTGCACGCATACTCCTATGTCCAATACTATATCCCATTGATAGTTCTTTTTTCCATTTTGTGCTATTTTGATCTAAAAATGGTTGTCTTTCATTTGGGCATAACATGAAATAACCCTGCCTTATGTCTGTTTTTAAGACATTCCCGTCATAGTCATCAAGCTGTTTCGGGAACATTTCCTCTCCTTCTGGAACACGCGATTTATATCGGCAGTAAAGTACTATGCACGGCTTTTCTTTGAAACCATTTCTTGTTGATATGACATTGCTCGCTGATATAATTTCAAGATTGCTATGCTTGGTCATCAGGTTATTAGGAGCCTTGGTGTACTTGTCAATTATAGAGTTTGCTATCTTGGCGTCATGTGACGACATAGGCTTTACTTCTGATTTCGAGAAATGCTCTGCCTTTAGAGCCTCATCTTTAAAATCGTTGAGAGTTTCAAATTTGGAATAAATTTTGATTCCCTTTCCATCGTCTTTTTCATCATTTCTTTGAATACATTTTGCCTTATTTTCATGTAGCGACCTGTCACCAATAGCTTTTGAACCATAGTCTTTTCCGACTGCTATCAATTCAGTTTTACAATCGACCAACTTTATTTCAACTTTTTGTATTCTTGTTTGTGCCACCTATCAAAATCAATTAATTTAATTATTTACGAAATGATATTTAACATAAACATTATGCTTTTATCTAGTATAAAAAACTTTGTCATAGGATGTTTTGTTGATAACATATATTTGATAAAATACGGATAATAACATAGTTATTGGTCGATAAACGTTTCTGGTCCAAAATACAACAATGGTAACATGAATACAAATTGAGTGAACATTTTACTAGATCATTATCAATAAAATCCTTACTACGACTTCAGTTTAAACATAAACATGTATGTGAATTAATTTACTCATTTCTCTGAGTGAAATTTAAATTCAACTACATGTAGTTATTTATATTACTTCTGTCCAGTTAAAATGTATTATTTGTATGTTCTCAGTTTAATACATTTACATTAATTTACAATAAAAAAGGCTACACAAAGAACACAGGAAAATATATGATATTGATATCCATACTTTCATTTATTTGCATAAATGCATGCACTTAATATTTTGTTTATATTATGTACATTTTGCTACCTTTAAACTCATTTCAGTCTACACCAGATATATATTTGTATAAGCAAACGGAACAGAATCTTAGATGTCTCTGTCTTTCCTTTTCAATTATAAATTCGTGAATCGAGCGCCGAAAGTTTGACAATGGTTTTGACAATGGCTTATTAACATTTAATTCAAATTCAATATTGAGTAATAATTTTATAATGAAGTGATTTAGCATTTTACACCAGATGACATTCTTATGTATCATAATCTTTAATACTTATTTAACCAATTGTAGTAGATTTCTTTAATTGTAAACATCTTGCAAAATCCGTACATGTCGAAAAACAATACAAAACTAACAAATGCTTTATTAAGCTGGCCCATGTTATTCTACCAGCATGTAGTTTACGTGACCTAAATTATTGGTGTCAGCAAGTACAACGTTATCAAAAATATCTAGAATGTATAAGTGTCAGGTAGTACAGTTTGGTTAAACGTGGCAATAAGACGTTTTAAAGATCTTTATAGTTGGGTCCTCTGTGGTCGAGTGGTCTAAGGTGTTGTCTCAAGATCACTAACATCTCACCGTTGGTTCCAGTCCCGCTCGCTCCAAAAATTGTATGTGATAAAGTGTGTCAGCTACTTACGGAAGAACGGTGGTTCTACAAAGATTCATTCTAAGGTCTTCCTCAACCAGTTACTTGTAGAAGAACGGTGGTACTACATAAATTCATTCTAAGGTCTTCTTCCACCAGTTACTTGCGGAAGAACGGTGGTTCTACAAAGATTCAATCTGAGGTCTTCCTCCACCAGTTACTTGTAGAAGAACGGTGGTTTTACAAAGATTCATTCTAAGGTCTTACTCCATCAGTGACTTGTAAAACAACGGTGGTTCTACAAAGATTCATTCTAAGGTCTTACTCCATCAGTGACTTGTAGAACAACGGTGGTTCTACAAAGATTCATTCTAAGGTCTTCCTCCACCAGTTACTTGTAGAAGAACGGTGGTTCTACTAAGATTCATTGTAAGGTCTTCCTCCACCACTTAAACTGCATAATATTTTATTATATCAAAACCTGAAATGTGATGACAATGGCGTTAAAACCCATTAAAAAAGTTATCTTATAATATTTATTTTTGGTATAAATAATAAGTCATTTTGACATATAAACAGGTTTAATTTTTGTATAACGGCTGAACAGGGCGTTAGTCGGTGGTAGTTCCGTCGTATGGATGCGTAACCATACCGTCGTCATATGAACGACTTGACGATCCTGACATCGTTGTAGCTCAGTACGTCGTGAATAATAATAAGATAACCCTCTTGATACAGCCATCGCCATGAGAAAAGATTGGACATTGGAAATTAAATTAACGAATCCTGACGAGGAAGTTGTATACAAATCCATAACTATATATTAAAACAGTACAAAACATTTAATATTAAATACTGCAAATAGATATAACTCAACATCAATTAAACTAAAGGAAAGGAATGTTGTCACGTGAAATATTTTGTTGAGTCGTCACAATATTTTAAGTTGTGTAAGGGCATTCATAAACCGGTATTTAGTGAAATCCTTTAATTTGTATGCACATGTATTGTATAAATGTATTGTTGTTATTTTATTCATGTAAAAATACAATTGTTTTATTTTGGGTATTTTTGAATTCTACATCAATGAGTTGTCGACCCATGGTCATTTTGTCACTGTATGTAATGTTATATAAAACTTGGTATATATATCATAAATAAATGCAATCTACAACATTATTATAACGCTAGGATATCAGCTGTGTTTAATGATAAATCTCAATATTGCTTTCACAATTTGAAGGCAATTTTCTCTAACCTTTCATCGTATATATATATATTAGGGTTATATATATATATATATATATATACAACGTTGTCTGGTTCCAACACTGTATTTAAAATAGTTTGTCAAGTTCGTCAATTACCTCTAAACACGACTTCAATTTACTATACAGTGACGGAACACTATGCATAAACTTATTATTTACACATTTTCTTACGAAAAGAATCCCTTTAATACAACGTGCAATTAAACGAACAAAATAACTTGATTTTGCTTAGATGTTTTTAGAAAATTCACGTGAATCTCACAATTTAGTATTCATCTAGTATTAAAATATTTTTGTATTATATGTGTATAATTTCAAACATGTCTATATTTTGATATGGAATGGAGATGTAGCATGAACTTCAACTTTGTATACTATTATAAGTATATCATAAACATTTTATTCTTACATTTTTATTTCTGACCTTCATCTTCGCTTCCACATCTAAGTGATGAGATTGTCCCAATAAGACAAGACCTAAACTAGATGCTGGTCTATCCTTTTGATTGATATAAAATAATAGAATCATTTGCATTTAATTTATATGAGTGGTTATATGTACAAAAGTGTTTCAGTTCATATAATAAATTAAATGACATATGACCAAAAGCGTCCATTTGATATAATAGTATATATCGGACGAACTCGCTTTACATCTCACACTTAGCGTGTTGAATGCGGACTTCAATTTTATATACTATTATAAGTTTATCATAAACATTTTATTCGTACTTCTTCTGTATACTTGTTCCACGTCTAAACGCCATCGTCTTAATCTGGTAAGACCTAAATAGCTGGTTGTGTGAACTTCGCTAGAACTAGATGCTGTTTCATTCATTTGAACTATTTAAAATAATAGAATCATTTGTATTTAACTAATATTAGTGGTTAAATGTACAAAAGTATTTCAGCAAATTATTGTCATATAGACACCAAACAGATACACGAGAAGTATAGAGTTGAAGCCTTACATCTCTTTTATATACTTTAGATGTAACACATCGATTTACTTATTAGCTTGCTATTTGATAATATAATGCTAGAGATCAGAGTTCATTATCTTCACAACTGAAATATATTTCATATAGTTCGTGTTAAAAGTGTACACCATTATAAGTTTATCATAAACATTTATTCTTACTATTTCTGTATTCTTGTCCTTCGTCCTCGGTTCCAAATCTGAATACCATCGCCTTAATCTGTTAGAATCCAAATAGTTGGTTGGGTCAACTGCGCTAGAACTATTTGCTGTTTCGTCCATTTGAATGCTCTAAATTAATAGAATCATTTGCATTTAACTAATATGAGTGGTTATATGCACAAAAGTATTTCAGTAAAAACTTGTCATAAACATAAATAGTTCATTGTCTTAACACCTGAAACATGACTAATTGTGCCTATTTAGTATAATAGTACATATAGGACGAAATTGCGTTATGATGAACATCACAGATATTTCGTGTTGAAAGTAGACTTCAAATTTGTAAACTATTAAACATTGTATTATATATATTTTTGTAATGTGATTATTTGTTTTATATGAATATAGGCTCATTTTCTGAAAGAAATATGGTGTCTTTTCAATATAATGTTAATTAATATAAAGAATACTATGTACAATATATATATCCACACCCATCCCCATTACTACCTCTTCATAAAGACAAACTTGCTAAAGAGTACCTTCGTCTCGAAGATAACAACAATACAACAACATAACAATAATATATATTCATAAAAAATAGACACAAAAATAATATGTTTTTTTTTGTAAGGATAAGGGATCACATATATATAGTTGTTTAAAATATGTTTATTTTTATTGGGTCATGTATAAAGGGGATTCTAGAAACTGCAACTATCCCGTTTATGTGCTACACACGTGTTACAGTTGCGGGTCTTTCTTGTATTTTGGCTGATAGGCTTGCTTTATTTTTCCGGTACTTAATGTTTTGCAAACATATAAATGACACGCATGCTAATATGGTAAAAGATGAAAACTTAAATGGTCCACAATCCCAAGTCATATAAGTTAAACTTATTTAATTTACATCGATTGTGAAACAAGTTCTTATAACTTAGAACACTTGGTAGAACCAGTACCAGTTACACCCCAGATGCTCTATCACCAGAACACGCACTTCACTTTTGTTCTAAATTCATTCAACAACGTAAATCTTTTTTTGCAAATAGTCTTCAAAACAAAATGACGGCTTTCTGAACTATTCACAACAACAAAAACGAAGTTATATTCAGGATGTTTGCCTATTGTGGTCAACAGACGTTAAGATCGCTTCGACACTACGTTTAAATCAGATGCGCAAATATCGATATATTCCATTAGTCTTTAAATTGTTGATACTATCTTACTATCGTCCATTATTCATATTGTTAACTTTTTCTGTAACACAGTTTTCTAGTGGAAAACAAAAGAACAAATGCATTTACAATTAGCCATTACAAATTTTAGATCGCATCTTTATGTTCATATTCATAAAACACATAAGTAGAAATAATGTTTTACAATTCAACAAGCAAACTCTTAATACAGAAAAGTTGAAAGAACAGTTTACTGCTACCTAAAAGTACTTTTGACAAATTCTTCATTTTCCCTTACTATAGATAGTAGTCGTTTTTCAGTATCATCGTTAAGGTGACCTGGCGTCGTAATTTAGAAGTGCGAATATCAACTTGTAAATTTTAAGTTTTTAATTCCAGGTTTTAAATTATGACTGTCTCTAAATGTACTTCATTTTATGAAATTAAGATAATGACAGGAGTAATTTGCCATCTATATACAAAAGTGACCTTTAAATGAATGCAATTTGTAAGATACAAGTTGTAAAATCAGAATCAAACACGTGGAATCGACATTTGTAAATGGAATTTATAAATACGCAATTGCAACATATAATTTACACACATGCAAATGCAAAAGAGTAAACTGAATTATGGCGGATTATACCCTCCATATATTAAAATTACTTACTTACTCGTTAACAAATAATGAAATGTATATATCCATTTGATTTGTGTAATTGTTAAATCGTTTCCGTTGATTTGTCACGTATATGTATTGTATATATGAGAAACTGTAATAGTTAATTTCAATAAAAAAACTATTCTATAAAGACATATTCTGAATGTAATATATACCAAGCCTGGTAATTTCCCAAACCGTCATATCAATGTGATGCAATGAAATGTTCGGTAGTATTTTCGGTGATCGTTCGGTCACAAGAAATATTGACAACAAAGGTAAGTTGTCTTCAATGTTTCCGTGTTATTCTTGTGTTTAAGACAGAAAATGAAAATCGTATAGATAAAGTAACTGAAAGTCAGAAAATCAAGTCGTAGTACTGATTAAAACAAGAAATATCATAGTAAGTGTCGCATGACTAGCCATGCAATTTCTTGTCTTTTTTTTTACATTAAAGCGTGACCTTGACCTTTGTGTAACCTTTAACTTGACATCTGATGTAACGGTCTGGCTATTTCTGCAGGTAAACACAGGTGACACAACATCATGACATGCTGATCACTTGTGTCAAACTATTTTAAAATCCCTCCAGACCAGACATGAAATATTAAACAAATTGAAAGTGTGACCTTGAGGTAAGGTAATGGGTCTTTACGTGACACGTCGTCATGTCATGTTGATAAATTGAACCATGCGTTTTTAAAATTCATCCATGTATGATAAAGTTACAGGATTGACTTGAAATCTCAAACAGACTCGAAGTGTTGTCATACAAACTCAAATTGTGACCTTGACCTTTGAGGTACGGGTCTAGGTCTTACGTGCGACACGTCATCATGTCATCTTTATCAATTGAGCCATCTTAAAAACAAAGTTACAGACGAGACATGCAACATCAATCAAATTGAAAGTGTGACCTTATCTTTTGAGGAAAGGTTCTGGGTCTTAAATGCGACACTTTATTATGTCATGTTGATCAACTGAACCAAGTGTTTTTGAAATTTATCCATAGGTGACAAAGTTACAGTCCGAACACGAAATCTCAATCAGACTGAAAGTATCATCAAATAAAGTTAAATTGTGACCTTGACCTTTGAAGTGGGAGTCTTGGTGTAACGCGCAATACATCGTCATATTATGTTGATCATATGTAGCAAGCATTAACAAAATCCATCTATGTTTGATTAAGTTACAGGCCTGACACGAAATCTTACACAGACTCATGGTGTTGTCAAACAAACTCAAAGTGTAACCTTGATATTTCAGGTACGAGTGTGGGTCCTACTCGCAACACGTCGTCATGTTATGTTGATCATTTATTGCAAGTATTTATAAAATCCATCTATGCATGACAAAGTTACAGACCGGACACGAACTCTCACACAGACTCAAAGTGTTGTCAAACTGTGACCTTGACCTTTAAGGTACGGATGTGGGTCTTACTCGCGACACGTCGTCATATTATTTTCAACTTGATCATTTGTAGCAAGTATTAACAAAATCCATCTATGCATGACAAAATTACAGGCCGGACACGAAATATCGGATTTTTTTTTTGGGGGGGAAGGGGGCAAAAAAAGAGCACCCCCTTTAAATTAATATTCTCTCTCCCCCCACCCCCACACCCCAGTCACGACTTATTAACCTGCTCAGATGCACACACGTATTGAACTTTGACATCATTTGTGCGTCGCAGAAACTAACATACATAACAATTGCTACATGGAGATAGAAGCAGCTCTGAAGGAGCTGACCTCAACTTTCACGAAAATAATGAATAACTCAATGTTTTTACCAAATTAATCTTAATGTTATTATTCAACAAAAACAAAGTGTCCTTTGGAGATTTTTAAAGTGAATTTTAAACCGACATTTGTACATGTCATATGTATTGTATATTTTAACACCAAAAGGCTGTTCTGATTATTTATTAATATATATTTCTATAGTCCTGCCTTGTACCCAGCCATGTGACATCTGTACCAGTACCGTTTGTGTAGTACAGTTAACTTTAAATGGATATACAAATGTTTATAAATCGGATCATACAAAAAAGTAAAAACCTCATATGAACGTAGCATTTGGCGTCTGAAATATCAAAATGTGTCACACACCTTCCAATCGCTAGTAACGATATGACGGATGCAGGAAGTATAAAGTACTTTTTTTTTCAAAACCATACACACCTCGAAATGAAATAATTTTGAAATGCTTTCCTTTTCCATTTATAAATGTACACAGAATACAAAATTAAATATTTGAATAGGAAAAAAGTCAATGACGATTCAGTTATCGGAAATAACATATGTATATGCAACAGATTAGACTTCAATACCGGAAAAATGCCATTTACATACATGAACTGATAGCTTTATACGAGTATGATTCAGTTAAGGATTTATGACTACTCATATGCTATAGAAAGGACATATCTAGAAACCTGTTGTATCATATATGTAAATAAATTTCTGTCCAGTCAAGATGCATGTAAAACCATAGTTTATGTCGTGGTTAACATCAAATTTATTTGGTTTGGCAGATGCCTTAATATTGTGTCTATGGTTTGCAAAACTAAAAAGTACAATCCACCCCAACGAAAAAACCCAAAAAAAACAGCACCAGACCGACAACAATATATATGTATATTCATTAAAAGAAACACATTATAATAAAAAAGTAATGTATTTTTAAGGAGAAACGATTTTACACGTGATTATTTTATTGAGTCAGGTGTAAAGGGCATTCTAAATACGATTTTATCCAATGCGATGCCTTATATGCGCAAGGAACATGTTACAGTTAGGGATCTACCTTGTATTGTGGCTGATAGCGTTGCTTTATATTTACCCCTTGTTTACAAAATAAACATTTTCAGGTATGTTTTACTTCATGTTTTACAAACATATAATGCCACGCATGCTAATATGGTAAAGTTTAGAATTTAAATGGTTCACATCACAAGTCATATTGTTTAAACTTATTTGATTTACATCGATTGCGAAACACGTTCTTACAAATGTCACGCTCGAGGTCTTCCTTGGTAGAACCAGAACCAGACACTACACATAGCTGTGGCGGAGGATCGAACCCATGGCCATCCGATCGTGAATCTAATGCTCTACCACCAGAACACGTGCTCCACATTAGTTCTAAATTCATTCAACAACTTAAGATTTATGTTGCAAATATTCCTCTAAACAAAGACCTTTACGGCAATCTACAGTATTCACAACAGACAAAGTTATAATAGCATATAATCGCACAACATCTATCTTAAATATACAATAGGCAAACAGTGTTAAGGACTTGAAATTGAATTTTTTGTTGATTCTTTTTTCTTCTAACAGCTGCTAAAATAGACTGTGTTTTAGTGAAATATTGATGTTACATTAATAGATACGTTGTAAACTGCCAGTAAAAGCGGAAGGTTCATGCCAGTTGTTCACCAATACGTATATGGGAGACTTCAAAGCCATTATATTCGGTACAGTCGTTTGCAATAGCCACACAATTTAAATTCAAAACAAAGGCATCAAGAATAGGTCAAATATCCGTGTAGATGCAACAAGCCTTAATTTTTCAAATTTTGTTGTCGTTGTAAGTCACAATGACACACAGTTTTTTTAGTATGGTCGAAAATGACGCCGCCATTTTCAAAATACGACACGGTGATTTTCAATCATTATATTTCTTTATACGATTGTTGACATGGGTAATTAGATACCTCATTTTAAAGAAATATTGTCCGCCAACAATATTCAAAATTTCGGTCTCCTTGTGTTTTTTTTTCGATTGTTTTTAATTTAACATTTTTTTAAAAAGATATATTCGATTCGTATCTTATTTTAAGACATTGAGTTATTTTGATTTCACTTTTGTGACAAAAAATAACTATATTACATTTTTTTACCGATTTACTTACTGACGTATTTCTGGAAGAGTGTTTCGTTCTATATTTAAAGGGAAGAAATCTCATAGCAGAAAATTATTAATTGATGGAGTTTCTTTCAATATAAGTATGTTTTACTTACAAACAAGTACAAGCAGTCGTCGTTTATCGAATTCACAACTATTAATTTTAGTTGCTGGTTCGATTCTTATGTCCAGCCAGCCATATTTCTTTATGTTTTATTTGCATAATGACCGACTCGAAAGATAAGATACAAAGTGTTATATACAGTTGGTATGAGATAAAACAAAATAAACATTAACTATGAAGGCAGTAGAACGAACAAAGCCAGAGAATTTTACTTAATTTGATATTATTTTATTTACCTATAGTAATAAAGAGGCCAAAAAAAGGAATCATGATATATGTTCTAAGATATATAAAAACAAAACATATAATGAACTACCGTCCAGTATCTTACATAAAATAATGTAAATATAAAATAGATAGCCAAAATTGTTTGGATCTGGATTCGAACCTGATGTAGGAGTCAGATATTATGTTACCACTGCACCACTGGGTTATTAGTTGACGTAATTGGTTATTTCAGTTTGTAAAAATATTTTTCTGATACAATTATTGCTTGAAACACTCAAACATGTTGGTGCAGATTTATGAGCGCCAGGTGAATAGTTTCTCACAATACAATTAGTGGATTTACATTTTGAAGTTTAACGCGATTCTTCTTTTAATTGAATGTGGATTTGGGTCTTCCGTGGCCAAGTAGTCTAAGGTGCTGTCTCAAGATCATTTACCTCTCTACGCTATTGTCGTAGGTTCAAATCTTACTCGGTCCAAAAACGTTTTGTCAGAATGTTTGCCAGTTACTTGTAGAAGGACGGTGGTTCTACTTAGTGTTAAAATAAAAGAATATGGATTTAAATCTATCTTTAAATGGGAAATGAAAGAAAAAGAAAGACAATCAATGTTCAGAAAGAGAAATTTTTAGAACTGTTAAAAAGCTGGTGGAAAGAATTCAAAGCCGAATTAAAAGAAGTCTTTATTTATTTCCATGACAAATTATGTTGTTGCCGTGAGCTGGCAATACCGTATTCATCAGAATATCGACATTTTTAAAACAATCATATTAAAGGGAGTATATCAGGATACAAAGCTATTATCGTAGGTTCAAATCTTACTCGGTCCAAAAACGTTTTGTCAGAATGTTTGCCAGTTACTTGTAGAAGGACGGTGGTTCTATTTAGTGTTAAAATAAAGAAATATGGATTTAAATCTATCTTTAAATGGGAAATGAAAGAAAAAGAAAGACAATCAATGTTCAGGAAGAGAAATTTTAAGAACTGTAACAAAGCTGGTGGAAACAATTCAAAGCTG
>CM055896.1:59868915-59886415 GCA_029582155.1 Panopea generosa
TGAGATACGATTAACTTATAGTAAACGATGACGTATTCAAATACGACGAAGGGAACCAAACCATAGTTGGTATTGGATCTGCCAGGGGAAAGCCGGGCACTCGATTTCACGCTAAGAACAACATTGGAACACGTGATACACAGGAAAGGCGCGAAACCGTTCGTGTGGGACAGCGATTGGACAACACAGTGCGCGGAGGTGGAGTCAATAACGGGATAAACAATGCTATTGACTAGGACAACGGTCAAGGCCCATTGGTCACACATTATGTACCTAGTTATGAACAATTTAACATTTTAACCTGGAATATTGGTGGACTTAGAAAATATGTGGACGATTTGTTATTTAAACAATATTTACAAACATATGATATTGTAGGACTTGTTGAAACGTTGAGTAGCTTTAAAGGCGAATATGATTTGTTTTTACAGCAGTTCACTCATTTTGATTGTATAAGACAGAAACTTGGCAATGCAATTCGAAACAGTGGTGGGGTTAGTGTATTTGTAAAAAATACTTTAACTAAATCTGGTTTAATTAGGCAAATATTCCCAGAGTTTTCAAATTGCATTGTTTTATATATTAAATCTAGCGTTTTCATTTCATGAAGGATATTTTATTATACATTGCTTATGTCTCAACCGAAGGATCACCCACTTATAATGCGAATGAGAAAAATGGTATAGTTTTATTAGAAAATAATATTTCAATGTTAAAAAATGTATATCCAGAATGCTATTTATATATTTCTGGGGACATGAACGCCCGAACTTTGAATTTGCTTGATTTCATTCCTGATGCTACTTTAGATCATATGTATACATTTTCGGTTGACTATGACACAGACACGTTCGACTTGCCGCGAAATAATAAGGATACAGATAGGTACAATCTATTCGGTAAATCACTTGTAGAGCTTTGTTGCACTCATAGTGTGCATATTATAAATGGCCGTTACATGGGGATACATCTGGGAACTTTACGTGTATTGCAAATGATGGCCATAGTGTTGTCGACTACCATATCGCTTCTTCGGAATTATTCCCGATTATTTCAGATTTTAATATTGAAGAACGTGATAATTCCGATCATTTCCCATTATATGCCCAACTTACGTTAAAGTGCAATCAAACAGAACAGGTCGAATGCGACGGAGAAAATCGCTCGCAAGAATTCGAATTCTTCGAGCAATATAAATGGAGAGATAGTCTACGTGAAGATTTTATTCGGTCCTTTAAAAATAAATTTGGAATTAAAGTATAATGAAATTACTGCTTTAATCGGTGTGAATGTAAACGATGCGGTATTAATCATACTTGACCTCTATAAACAGGCGGCCAAAACTATGCGTTCGTTACCGAAAGCATCGTCTGCTACAAATATACAACCTTTATTATGGGATAGTGAGTGCAACGAAGCAAAACATTATAAATATTCATTGTTAAGACGATTTCGCTGGACAAATAGTGCAACGGATTTTAACAACTATAAAGCTGCTCGTAATACACTTAAGTATATTTGTACGACAAAAAAGTTAAAGCTACAATTTGATCGGCGGCAAAGCCTCATTAATGCACGAAACGATCCGAAAAGTTTCTGGAAATTAATTAAATTACAAAACTTGAATAATACGGCAATAACGGGAACTGGGCGGATACATGTAGAAGATTGGTTAACGTACTTTAAAAGTCCTTTTATTTAAAGAAGGTCAGCCGCCTGCTTCAGATATAAACTTGCATGATTTTCAAAATAATGATGATATGGATATTTTATTGAATGCACCGATTTCAAACGAGGAAATAAACCGAAGCATAGCTAAACTTAAAACAGGGAAATCCTTCGGAAATGATGGGATAGGAACACAGTTTTACAAACACACTTGCGATTTCATAGTGCCCATACTGCACATATTATTCAATAAAATATTAGACTCTGGTGAATTTCCAGCCATATGGTGCGATAGCATTATAGTTCCTATTTTCAAATCGGGTTCGAGGGACGATCCATCAAATTACAGGGGGATATCTTTGATTAATATAATGTATAAGATCTTCTCAAGCATAATTAATGACAGAATTACTAAATGGTCGGAGCAGTTTGAAATTATCGATGAAGCCCAGGCGGGGTTTAGGGCGGGTTACTCGGTTATAGATAACATGTTCAATTTGCAAAGTATGGTCCAGAAATATATTTCGAAACCAGGTGGTATGTTCTATGTACTATACGTAGATTTTCAGAAAGCATTTGATTTTCTAGTTCACTTTAAACTATTTTCAAGCCTTCTGAAGAAAGGCATCAACGGTAAGCTTGTGCATGTGTTAATATCTATGTATTCGAACATCCAGTCATATGTTAGGGTTTGAGACAAGTTTACTAAGCCATTTAAATGCAATATTGGAGCGAGACAAGGTGATTTAAATTCGCCGATAATTTTTAGTCTTTACATAAATGACCTTTGTACCCACCTCAGAGAGAAATGTCATAATGGAATATTTATTACTAATGATATACCAGATATTCTTTGCTTACTTTTTGCGGACGACGTAGCTAACTGTGCGGACACAGCAAGGAACTTACAAATACAGCTCAATGCAATTTCTGAATTTTGTGATAACACGGGCATGCAGGTTAACATCAAGAAAACTGAAATAATAGTATTTAGAAATTGCGGTCCACTGCGAAATTATGAAAATTGGTCCTTTAATGGAAATAATGTAAACACGACATCTGTATATAAATATATGGGATTACTTTTTACACCTAAACTCTCGTGGACATCTGCTAAGTGTAAATTGGCTGCACAGGCTAGTAAGATAATATTTTCTATTAATGGATATCAGAGGACATTTGGAAGTTTTATGCCTAAAGATATATTTAAATTATTTGATTCGATGGTAGTGCCAATACTCACATTTGGTTCGGAAATCTGGGGATATGAATACGCCGACAAGATAGAACAAATACAAGTGCAATTTTGTAAATATTTTCTAGGTATTAATTCTACTGTTAATAATTCTGTAGCTCTTGGAGAGTGCGGGAAACTTCCACTATGTGTAATATATTATACCAAGTGCATAAAATACGGGTGTAAATTGCTTCAAATGTCCAACAATCGCTTTCCTAAGAACTGTTACAAAATGTTGAAATCTCTAGACGATATTGGTAGAAAAACTTGGGCCACAAACGTTAAAACATTATTGTATAGGTATGGGTTTGGGTATCTGAGGCTAGCACAAGATGTTGGTGACATTAACCTATTTGTCTTAACATTTAAACGAATGATCTCAGATTGTATGACTCAAACTTGGCATGATGATATAATCAACTCACCCAGGTGTGATACATATAAACATATTAAATCCTTATTAAATCCTGAAAGATATTTAAACATTGACCTTTCGTTCAATCTCAAACGATCATTTGCACGTTTTAGATGCTCCTCTCACAGACTAAATATTGAAATTGGTCGACATTTTAACATTGAAAGAGAAAATAGAATATGTTTATTTTGTTTCTTAAATTCCAATATAATGGTGATAGAAAACGAATACCATGTATTTTTTAATTGTTCTAAGTATACTCATGTTAGAGAAACACATCTGTATAATTGGTATATAGGGCATTCAGAACATGCAGATTTTTATCGATTGCTTCAAAGCGAGAATCCAGAGACTATTAGAAAAATTGCTCTTTTTATAACAAAACTGTTTGAAATTATGGATAAAACATAGTTCCACATTATATACTGTACCAGTTTTCAGACACTTCAAATGTATATTTAATATATTGTAACACAACTTTGTAAAAATCAATGATCAACAATTACTGTTGTATTTTGGGCCGGAGGCCTTTATTTACTCAATAAAACATCTTGTATCTTGTATCTTGAAATGTTATCTATGTTATATATACTATGATACTTAAACAATTCAAAATGTATTGATTGTTATATGTAATTGTTATGTCTTTGCCATATGATTTGAAAATATTATAAATGGCCAAAGGCATATTTTTGCTGATAGTTTGCCAATAAAATTGAATTGAATTGAATTGTTGATAATACGATAATGCACTATTTAAATGACTTGTGTTTTTAATGATCTGTTAATTGCCATACATTATGTTAATCTGCTTTATTGTTTTTGTTATAAAATACACAAAGTAATTATGAAAGCAAGTTTATCAATTATATTTTCACAGTTTTTACAGCGGTAATTGGCAGCGGACCGAACCATATTGTCCTTAATGACAATTAGCAACAGTTTATACCTTCATTATGCTTCAGGGCTAAGTTGAAACTGTACATTAGGTTCCATTTATATCAGAATGGAAGATATCTGCTTGTTATAAGTCAGTTGACACAGTGTCAAATTTTCGCACATAATGGCTTCATTTTTAAGAAATAAACCTTAAACTGATTATAAAAATCTACACGAAAGACAGGAGTTACCTGTCAGTCCTAAGTTATATTAATTACAACAGAAATATCAACTTACAAAGAACAGTA
Source organism: Panopea generosa (assembly GCA_029582155.1). Lineage (NCBI taxonomy): Eukaryota > Metazoa > Mollusca > Bivalvia > Adapedonta > Hiatellidae > Panopea > Panopea generosa. Next base: position 59,873,423 of record CM055896.1, read on the forward strand.
TTACGTCGAACATATTATCTGGTCCAGGAAGAATTCAGCAACTAAATAAGTATATATCTCTCTCTCTCTCTCTCTCTCTCTCTCTCTCTCTCTCTCTCTCTCTCTCTTTCTCTCTCTCTCGTGCAATGTAGTATGTTTCTAATATATGTTCTTAACAGATATTTTCATCAGATATTAGAAACTTAACTACATTCATTTCCTATTTAGAAAGGCGTAATTCATTTTTCATAATTGCGCCAAAACATAAGCTAGATGTTTAGGAACAGAACAGATATTTTATTTCAGACTTGTACATAAATACATCGTCATAATAACTATATACTATGATACTATGCCTTATAGATGATGCCTCTTTAAAGAAAATTCAATCTTTTTTTAGAAATTCCAATTCTGGCAGCGCAAATCGTCTCCCTCAGGAACCGTTCTACATGTAAACGATTCGTCTATTTCAGTTAGATGTTTTATAATAATAGCATCTTACGGTACAGATTAAGTAATCTTGGACAAACTTGAAAACAGTTTCTAAGAAATCAGACGATAGATTAACCGGTTTGAAATAATTAATATAGATCCGTTAAAATGATAAACTACCTCGGTCTTACACGTCCGTCGCAACGATAAACTACCTTGGTCTTACACGTCCGTTACAATGATAAACTACCTCGGTCTTACACGTCCGTCACAATGATAAACTACTTTAGTCTTGATGCTTACTTTTATACTAGAACATGTTACTGATACACTTTACCAAAATACATGTAAAACGAAAAAAAAAAATGCAGATGTAAACCGAAATTGTTGCACGACCTTTAACCCGGACACTCTCCAACTTATTAGTAAGGAAAATGACGTGTTTATTTTTCCCGTCATTTTCGTTAAAGATTATTTTTTATTTACGCAATGGATGAAAATATTTGAACCAATTCTGGTATATGAACACGTATTTTACAGAATGTTAACATTATTCACGCCATTGAATACAAAACATTATTGATCTAGCTATCCGAAATTTGTTGTCTTCTTTGTTATTTTATATGATTAGTAATATTATATCGATACCGTTGTTATCAGTACAGAAGCAGGAAAGACGACACTGTATGAAGCAATCAAACGTATCGAGCTCGTGTTCATAATTGATAACTGTACCATTATCTGCATTGTCTATCTTCCATTTTAGGTTTTCATCCTCTTTTTCTAACAACGATAATCTCATATTTACGATCAATGTAAAAACAATTGAATAAGAGCGAACAAAGCAAATCCACAGCTGTTACGGTTATTTTCCAACTAGATTTCATATGTAGACAGGAGGAATGTGTTTACCCGTTTTCAGGTAATAGAAGTGCTTTTATTTGTCAAACGATCATAAATCGTTTAATAACCTCTCATTGCTGAAGTAATGGGTTCGAGCCTACCTTTTATATTCATGTGTATTCTGAGGTTTTCCTTAACACATACAATTGAATATACCACGTACAAAATGTCTGTATATATACATATATACAATAGCGTTAAACTCCATTCAAAAATAAGATACAAGGTACAGCCAAACCTGTACAAGCGGTCACCACTATTAAGTAGACACGTTTCTTAAGCAGCCACATTTTTTTTTTTTCCATTTATATGCTTTCATAGCAAATTTACCTGCATTAAACAGCAACCTGTCTCAAAAGGCCAATTTTGTTCTTTCCCTTGACTGGCTGCTTAAGACAGGTTTGACTATATTCCCTATCTAGTGCGTTTGTTTCCTAGCATATTTTAATTATTAATGTATTTAGAGAAGGGACATGTTTCAATGCCAGTTTCATTTATATTTAATTGTCCAAACATTTCAGGTTTTACATGGCATATCCAGTTTTATTGGTCGAGGAAGACCTTAGAATGAATCTGAGAAGAACCACCGTCCTTCCACAAGCAACTGGCAAACTTTCTCACAAAAATTGTTTGAAGTGGGTCTCGAACCAACAATTTTTGACTGATCTACAGACGGTGACGTAGACTACTCGACCACGGAGGACCCGTTTCAACATACAACTGATAAAATATGACCTCGAAATGAATTGAACAAATACCTCATATTGCAAATTAGGCCAACCTCTTCTATTTCGTAATTACATTAGTCTGTAGTATTGGCCCAGCTATTCCGATTGGGTCCGTTAAATAGCAATGTTGGGAAAGCCACGTTTGAGCACGTTGATTGGTCAGTTGCTTCAACTGAAACTTTGAATGACGTCACAATTTAGAAAACATTCAATTGCTATGAATTGTGGGACAGGCATAGACGTCCTTGCTTTTTCATTTGGGGTTACTAGACCTGATTCGGGAGATATCAGGTTCTGGGATTGACTACCATTACAAACAGCTACCTAACGCAGATATATTTTGACCGAGCTTGGCTCCAACACATGACCTCAGGGATGAGGGATAAATGGTATTTGCTTTGACGACTCCAGACCATTCGACCACGGAGAAAAAATAATATATGGTTATTCATACAATATCGATGTAGCCGTATACCGCAATGCGGCTGTTATCAATTTTGACGTTCGGTACTTTTCGGTAATTTAAAGTCACCTAACAATTCAATACAAAGAAACACGAAGCCGAACTGCGTAAATATATTCTATATACGTTCTGGTAATTTTCCACAGGTGTTGCCACGATGCATATTATAATAACAAATTATATTAGATTTATAGATAGTATTTTACCGTTATACTGTCAATATAAAAACTAACATGATACCTACGTGGGTACAGTCGCGTATATCTCTTTATCTGACAAAGTAAAATCTCAATATCAATGACGTCAACAATAAATTATTTCAATAAATGCAAACAATAGAAATGTTCAGCTGTTTCAGTTATTTCAAAAAACAGCAACGATGGTCTAGTGGTAGAGCGTCTTCTCAGCATTTAGAGGATAGTTTTAGGTTTAAGCGGCCTGGCGTCAGTATAATTTGACTGTGTGGGGGTATCATACATTGTGACTGCGACATGATAGTCCAGTGTGGCAACGCTCAGAATAGTGTCTCAGGTAGACACCGATATGACTCCCGATATGACTGAACAATTGTTGAAAACGACGCTAAACACCATACAACAACAGTTATTTCCATTGAATTATAACCTATATGTGTATTGTAGTTATTATCTATGGATATATTGTAGTTACATTTGTATTATCTATGTATGTATTGCATAATTGTTTATTTATATTGCCTTCGAATCAGTCTGATTCATAAGGCTTAACATATTCAATACACTACACGTGACAACGCAGTTATTATGCATAACGGCAATTAGGTGCTACATGGACAGTAGTTATTATCTATATGTGTATTGTAGTTATTTTAAATGTATAAATTGTAGTTATTATCTATGTGTGTATTGAAGTTATTATCTAGGTATATATTGTAGTTATTATCTATATGTGTATTGTAGTTTTTATCTATGTGTGTATTGTAGTTATTATCCATGTACATCTTGTAGCTATTATCTATGTGTGTATCGTAGTTATTATCAATGTATGTATTGTAGTTGTCATCTTTATGTGTATTGTAGTTATTATCTAAGTACGTATTGTAGTTATTATTTATGTGTGTATTGTAGTTATTATCTATGTATGTATCGTAGTTATTATGTATGTATGTATTGTTTTTATTATCTATGTAAGTATTGTAGTTATTATCTATGTGCGTATTGTAGTTATTTTCTATGTACGTATTGTAGTTATTATCTATGTACGTATTGTAGTTAAAATCTATGTGTGTATTGCAGTTTTTATATATGTGTGTATTATAGTTATTATCTATGTAGGTATTGTAGTTATTATCTATGTGTGTATTCTAGTTATTATCAATGTGTGTTTTGTAGTTGTTACCTAAGTATGTATCGTAGTTATAATCTATGTACGTATTGTAGCTGTTATCTATGTATGTATCGTAGTTATTATCTATATGTGCATGTTGTTATTATCTATGTGTATATTGTAGTTATTATCTATGTGTATTATAGTTATTATCCATGTATATTGTAGTTATTATCTATGTCCGCATTGTAGTTACTACCTATATATGAATTGTAGTTATTATCTTTGTATGCATTGTAGTTGTTATCTATGTGTGTTTTGTAGTTAATATCTATGTACGTATTGTAGTTTTTATCTATGTGTGTATTGTAGTTATTATCTATGTGTGTAATGTAGTTGTTATCTTCTGTATGTATCGTAATTATTATCTATGTACGTATTGTAGTTATTATCTATGTACACATCCTGAACAGCTCAAGTACCCCAAATGCACGCAAACGGAGTGCACTCAGAGCGTAAACGGAGCGCGAGCGGAGCGTAAACGGAGCTCAAACGGAGCGGACCTGAACCGTGAGCAAACGCTTGGTTTTGAATAATTGACGCATTCGTGAACGCTAGAAATAGATTGAGTGCACTCAGCGTATCTGAGTGCACTAAGAAGTGCAGTATGCGCTACACGCAGTAAGATAAATTTTGTGTGCTCGTGAGCGCGCTTGGGAGTGCACTTGTTCATTCGGATACACTCTTTTTCTTTCGTTATAGGAGAGTTATGTCGATAATACAAATCGAGATTAAACGAAAACATTATTTCCACATAACTAGTTACAATGCATTATTCATTAGTGCATTTCGGTGTACAAATGCATTATAAAGCTGTGCATTTAGTCATCAATTGGGCAGTTATATCATCAATCAGAATATCGTTAAACGTACAGGTTAAAAATCAATACATTTTGTTTTAAACACGCTGCGAACTGTAAATTAACACCTAGTATGCAAATGATTACTAAATAACTGCCAGTAGTTAACATACAATATAGTTAGAGAGAGTTATACCACGGTAACTGGAGATTGTGACTTGGAAGAATTGTCTGCAAATGAACTGAAAATGAGACTAAGTGCATTAGGTGTACACACCAAATTCAGAAAGAAAGAAGAATTACTACTAGATTTACTGAAATCAAAATTACGATCATAATCACGGGTGCACGCCAGATAAATCAGTGAAAAATATGCTTAATAAGATGTATGTACATGTATTAGATATTTATGTCTTATTAGTATCGTAGTATGCTATATTAAGTTATGGATATTTTGTTTATAAAACATAAATTTATAAAATAAAGCTAAATGAACATTAATAAAAAATAAAAAAATGTAAACAATTAAATGAATAAAGTTGAAATAAATTATTTTACTATTTTATTCTTGTCATGTCTTCTTTCTTAATACATTGCATATGCCCTTTTATTACCTTAAAACTGCCGCAACAATTGATTAAGCAAAAATGTACTTTATAACAACTTTATCAATTTAATCTTAATATGCCCGCAGGCAAAAGATGTAGCGACAGGTAGTTTATTTAACATTATCGGAAAATGTAAAGGAAGCAATACGTTATCGACTACTAGACAGAGTAGCCTTTATTGGATTTTATCGATTTAAGTCTCTGAGGTAGTTTCTGCGATATGAGTAGTAACAGCAGCAACAGTATTAATAACAGTAGTAGTAGTTGTAGTAGTAGTAGTTTATCCATTCGATAGTTAAGGACTTTTTCATCTATCGATCCTTGTAAACCAGATTGACATTAGGTAGCGTACAATTCGAATACCATGGGAATCTGTAGTTTATTGACATCTGTATATTTTTGTTTACAATATATTTGAATTAATTGCGTATTTTTGGTTTGATGCTTATGTTTTTTGTTGAACACGTATTGTCCGTAACGGACAAATACACATGGTGAATTGAGGAAACTTAGACCTATATTTCATAATCTATTATATAATGATATACGTTGATAAAATGTGTTTTACCTCGTATGTTTTTATTTACTATTTATCAATACAAATTAACTTGAATTAGGAAATTAAGTGTATTTATTTATCATTAAGTTTAAATACGGCTACTGCGTTAACCTTCGATCTGTCTCATTACATAAAATATGCCTGTCATTTATCGAGGTCATGTGTTAACTGATGTGTATTAAATATTCTCCAGTGAAATGATACTAGAGTTGAACCATTTTCTTTGACGCATATGTCGATTTCTAGAGTAAACGCCATATTTCACACCAGCGTGACATATTTTCATCAGCTCTTTTCAGGAAGTATATTAAAATACGCTTATAAAAACAATATTTCAGTCTTCTTATAGATATATATCTACTTATAATTTGTATTTTAATCAAGTGAATTTGTGATATCAACGTATTCACACCTTTCATTCCGATGCTTTCGATACGCCTCTCTAATCCTGTGCTGTTTACACAGCATTGTAACGAAAACTCGCAACACAAACTAAACTATCCGAAATTACCCCATGTTGCGTACGCATCGATAGTCGCGTGATTGCAAGTTGATGTCATTAATTAAAACACATGTTCTGTCAAAGTTTCATGTTTGGTTTTAAATTTGTACACACTAGCTGGGAACCTAATTTAGAGACGTAAAACATTTAATTATATCAATGAACAATTCAACTATTTACCTTGCCCAACATTCTTATTGTTTCAATATGTTTTTTTATATGTACACGTATGTTAATTATACCGTTATATGGAATTGTAAATATACACATACAGAGAAGTTTCTGAAATTAGCAAACATTATCATGATGAAATTGCTATTAATAGGAGAATGTTAATTTTTCGATATACCTCGATTTCAAAATAAAAAAATACCAATTGAATGTTAACCGAAAACTACTTATCATAAACTCAGCTGGTATTCATTACACACAATTGTATAATAATCAAGCGTTAATCGAAACACAAATTTACATATTGATCAAGTGAAACTGAAAAACGCTACGCATGCGCATAACACAAACTGAAACGGTTTACCGCTGCGCATGCGCAGAATAGAAATAGATAAACGGTGCGCATGTGCATAAGCACCCTAAACCGTTAGTTTCCAAACGAACCAACGAACCAACGCATCATAAACGTGGTCGAAACGGCGTTGAAACGTAAAAACTTGGTAATAAAACGGTTCCCGTACTGTACCCTTCTTTGTCTTTGGTAACTGGAGAAAAAAACATGTCTTTATTTCTGGTTACTTGGTTACCTTTCTTTCTCTTTTGTAACTGAAGGTTAGTTCAGGATACTGCATCAAATCTACAAAATCAATTAAGAAAGACTGAAAATAAACATTTCTGTTTTTCTGGTTACCTGGTTACCCTTCTTTATCTTTGGTAACTAAAAGTTACTACAGGTTACTGCATCAAATCTACAAAATCACTTAAGAAATTTAGAAAAAAACATGTTTATAATTCTGGTTAGTTGGTTACCCTTCTTTGTCTTTGGTAACTGAATGTTACTCCAGGTTACTACAGCAAATCTACAAAATCAATTAAGAAATTTAGAAAAAAAACATGTCTATATTTCTGGTTACTTGGTTACCCTTCTTTGTCTTTGGTAACTGAAGGTTAGTTCAGGTTACAGCAGCAAATCTACAAAATCATATTTAAAAAATATTGAAAAAATAACATGTCTTTATTTCTGGTTACTTGGTTACCCGTCTTTTTCTTTGGTTACTTCAGGTTACTGCAGCAAATCTACACAATCATTATATAAGAAATATTGAAAAAAACATGTCTCTATTTCTGGTTACTTGGTTACCCTTCTTTGTTTTTTGGTAACTAAAGGTTACCCCAGGTTACTGCAGCAAATCTTCACAAGCATTATACAGTAGAACTTTGTTGGCTCAAACACAGATGGCTGGAACACCACACATGGCTCGAACCACTTATCTGGTCCTGACCGAAATACTTTTTAAATTCTATTATTCTACCTTCGATGGCTAGAATACCGATTTCTGGAAGAGTCAAACTAGAAATTAGGTTCAGCCAACATATTTACCTGTATTTTTACACTCTCCGTTCGAACTATTTTGTTCAGTCCCATCGGGTTCGATTTATCAAAGTTCTACTGTATTCATCTTTATATACTTGGTATAAGTTCTATCATTCCTGTACAACTCAGGAAATTAATATATGATTTGCACTTGCTGTCGAAGATCTGCCAAATATAATGTTTTTCAACCATTTACAAGAGTTATGCACTTTTTTCAACACAGGAACAAAAAAGTCTTAACATATGCTATGGTAATGTAACTTTACATAATAAGTATATATACTTTTCAGAAATAGTTTTAAGTGAAAATTGTAGGCTGTCCCTTTAAAGTCCTTTAGCAAGCTAGTAAATGTGAATAGCTGATATAATACGCAGCAGATTTACAAATCTCTTGGCTTTGATTAGTAATACCGCAATTATTTAAAGATTTATATTGCTTCTAGTGTTTCATGTTTAATAAAGTAAATACTAAAACATTCACAAAATATTTCTTTCAGATCATGTCATGTTAGTACGCTATTGAAACACGCGATATGTTTTATAATAGATATTAAATAATACAATGTACAAAATCATTCATATCAAGATCAAGACATTCCTAACTGCAGCCAAGGACAATTGAGGTTAATACTGGTGGTAATGGTCGTCTCAACCTTTAAACAATTTATTTACGTTATTGTAAAGATTTGCATTTTGAGCCAGTTAGTCACTTACGGATGTTGTCATAATCATTTGAATAAGTGACTTACTAAAGATGATTATACAGTAGAACTTTATTGGCTCGAAGACGGATAGCTAGAACACGATTTATAGCTCGAACCACTTATCTAGTCCCGCCCGTAATCCTATTTCGATGTATATGCATGTACATGTTTGGTATGATGTTGAACAATGCTTGGTTCGAACAACCGTTAGCTCGAACTATTTTGACAAGTCACGTCGGGTTCGAACCATCAAAGTTCTACTGTATAAGAACTATTGAAAAACAACATGTCTCTATTTCTGGTTACTTGGTTACCCTTCTTTGTCTTTAGTAACTAAAGGTTACTCCAGGATACTGCAGAAAATCTACAAAATCTTTATATAAGAAATATTGAAAAAAACATGTCTCTTTTCTTGGTTACTTGGTTACCCTTCTTTGTCTTTGGTAACATAAGGCGACTCCAGGTTACTGCAGCAAATCTACAAAATCATTATATAACAAATATTGAATTGATTGATTGACTGGATATTTAGCGTCATTTTAATGGAGTCGAGGGTTAACCGACAATCAGTTAACCTAACCACTGATAACTTTTCCACTTGAATTAGCTGTGAGAGACGAATGATAATGAGACACAATGTTGTATATCAATCAATCTCTGGAAATGGATAGGTATCACAATCATTGAATATAATTAACATTATCATAAACAATGTGTCTGTCTGTCTGTCTGTCTGTCTTTCTCTCTCTCTCTCTCTCTCTCTCTCTCTCTCTCTCTTTCTCTCTCTCTCTCTCTCTCTCTCTCTCTCTCTCTCTCTCTCTCTCTCTCTCACTCTCTCTGATATGGGTTTGGCATTAATCATTATAATTTGAAAGAAGACAAGAAAAAAATGGATCGCATGTCTTCAGGTAATTGTAATACGATGCAGTTAATTTTAGTGAATGGCAACGTCAACATAAATTTTAATAATAAAAATGATTGAAGAAGAAACGCAGGAGTTGGGAGTGGGGTCGGGGGGTGGGGGTTGGGGGGGGGGTGTAGAGATATAATGAGAAGAAGAAGAAGAAAAAGATATTTTATTGATTTAAACTATACATAGTTTCTCATCAAATTACAATGTTGTAATACATGTCAATAATTAAACATAACAAGTCGTGTAAATACCCCCCTCCCCCCCCCACACACACACACACAAACACACGCTCGCACCCCACCACACGTATTCGCTCTTACTATCGACATTTTTATACTCATATCCATTAGATATTGTATAATATGCTCAAATTTTCTTTTACATAAAATAATGACAAGAATAAAGTATGAGGAGGGTGAAGTGGACGGATTGATTATTTATATATATAAAGGGAGATAATTAAATTCACAACAACAGAATTTACGATTTTTTTGATATTTTCAGATGCTCATTCGCAATGTATTATATATATATATATATATAATAATGGAGATAATCATTTGTAAATAACCATACATAAATGTACAGACCACACTATGGCGAGCGCGTCTAGCTAAAATGCAAACCATAGACACAATATCAAGGCATCTGCCAAACCAATACATTTGGTGTCGCCCATGACTTATATACTTTGGTTTTACATGCAACACATCTGGACTGGACTGACAATTTACATACATGAGCTGATACCTATATGAGTAGGACCCAGTTAAGGTTTCATATATATATGTAAACAAGGGTTGTCAAAAAATAACGTGAACTGGTAAACTTCCTTTACATAGGGAGTTTGTCTGGGTATTTCAAATTCATCAGATCCGCTTGATACAAAAATATGTAGGGAATTAAGAACACATGTCGCAAATCTAAGGTAGGACAAAATCACTTCTTATTAAATCACAATAATGTTTTAATAAGGAATACTTGTGTTCTTTATTATATTTCTACATAGCATTATAATTCGATTTAAGATATATTATTTTAACTTCGTGGAATGGAAGGCGGACAACCCCAGCCCATCGGACTCTCTCCCGCCCCCAACACCCAAATTAGTTCAGCCCCCCCCCCCCCCACACCCACCCTATAAATTTTGCAACTAGGACAACCCCTTCCCCACCCCCATCAATTTTTAAAAAAAAATTTAAATTTTTGAATATTTTATATTAATTTGTTGTTACAGATTTTATGAGATAAAAAGTTGATTATTTAATTTGTCTCAATTAGACAGTTGATCATTAATTAGACAACTAATCATTGTTTTTACACTTATGTTCTCAATTTGTAATTGGTATTGACACTAATTACTTAGGAGTACAAACTGTAATACGACTGCATTTACAAACAAATACAAATTGAAAACGCATTACCGTATATATAAATAAATCCAAACACCTCCCTATGTTTTGTTACAACGGTATGAGGCAACGTTTTAAAATTAATAATCAGAATAATCAGGCACTCCTTTCGTAATGATTTTGAATATATATCATATTGTCCTTTAAATAATCAATGTCGCATGACTGGCGGTGTTTACTTGTCAGTGTTGTATCGATGTCTGCTATCGATGTCTGCTATCACGATTAGCACGCAGTTCTGATTATAAAGTGTTTTCACAAATCCGGCACCATGATTTGAGTTGAGAACTAACCAGTTACCTATGGGAACTAATCCATTTTATCTCCGACATAACAAAATGACCATATATATAAAGACAACATAGTGACTGACTATTGCAACAGCTTGTGATGCACTGGTTGACAACATAGTGACTGACTATTGCAACAGCTTGTGATGCACTGGTTGACAATATAGTGACAGACTATTGCGGCAGCTAGTGATACATCGGTTGACAACATAGTATTCGACTATTGCGACAGCTAGTGATGCACCAGTTGACAACATAGTAACAGACTTGCCGACAGGGAACTCATATCCCTATAGAAATGTTTGTTTTTATCTGTATGAAAATACCAAGGCAACTTATAGTATCTTGCTTCTTAAGTGCATTTTACAGTGATCTTTTTTCAATCATTGTATTCGAAATGAAAGTGAACAGCATGTTTTTTCTCATAGCTACAAAAGTAGAACATACGAAGCGTTCGCCTCTATTTAGCAACCACACATTTCCTTACTTTATACATACACATATATATATATATATATATACACACACTCCTATGTTTCTATAATTTCTTTAAAATGCAGAGTAGACAGATTGGTTTGAACTGTTTAAATACTTGAAAAGCAACATTTAGATTAAACAGTTGTAAAATTACGTGAAAAATTGATCACCTACAACCTTATTAATTTAAAAGCTCTTTTATATAAAAAAATCACATTATCTGTTTCCGATGTTTTTCTATATAAATATATATTTATATATATATATAAATATATATATATATATATATTTATTTTTTTTAAATTGAAAAGCCACCACAATAGATGCACTATCTGAATGTAGGACAAAAGCCCGTATCATCTTGTATAGCGATAACTTAATTTCCACTCAGTTAGTAATTCATATCTACAGGATGGAATGCAAGTGTTTGCTTTTTGTATACAAGGAATTAAAAACATATTGTTCAACAAATCTTCGATAACATAACCTTACTAGATCTTGTAATTAACATAATACATAGTCTCGTTTTGAAAAAGTCATAATCAGGAACCAATGAATGATAAATATTTCTAAATAGACATAGGTGCATATCTGTCAATTATTTGTATATATTAGCTAGCCTATTCTAATATCTGAAATATGCCTCCAGTGATGCGATGCCAATTGATCTATAATCCCATGACTGCAAGCCGTGCCATCCCGTATAAAATATCCAATCAAAGGTAACTTCCCATTTAGTCTACTCCCATTTCGTCAATGATTTTGACATTCATTCCCATTTCGTCTACTCCTTTTTTGACACACATTCCCATTTCGTCTACTCTCTATTCTATATGGGTAAAATACTAATATAACTAAGGGTGTCAACGAATATTCGGATATTCGAATATTCGGTCATACGTCCGAATATTCGAATGCATATTGATATTCGAATATTCGCAACAAAAAAAAATATTATAAAAACATAGTAAATTCAAATTGTTTTCTTTATTTATTTTCAATTTCAATATTTTTGCCACAAATGGTTTTGAAAGGTGTTATATCAACCAGGTTAAGACATGTCTTAAAAATAAATAATCATCAACTTTCTATCCCGAACGTTTTTACTCGCCATATTTGTTACTTTCTCTTTCAGCGGAAACGGTGCTGATGTATAAATACTAAAAAGCAAACAATTGGAATATCATTGTCGTCAAGATTCAACATGACGTGTAATTGTCGATTTCCTCCTAAGACGAGTGTCAGTTGGACGCTGTCAAGGTGATAAGGAGTCCTGGTCGGTAATCCTTTAATTGTTTGCCTTAGGCAATTT